>QJNV01000215.1:0-36900 GCA_004155935.1 Monosporascus sp. GIB2
GAACGCTTGCCTATGTGTTGCATTCATTCGCTCCTGTTCTCTGCGAGCTTCATATATCCCTACTTTTTCCCTCAGGCGCTGACCATAACCATCGAGCAACCTCTGACCACCCAGATATATCCTGTCGCTGCCATTGAAATAACCCGAGCAAATTTTCTTACTCGATCAAGGCCGGATGATCACCAGTTTTTACGATTTGTCATCAAATAATCAAAGTGTGTTCTCGGCCGAATCTTTAACATTCGGATGACATGTAATTATCGACTACTGCTAATAAAGTGACCCAATTATTTCGGTCAGAACCTGACCCTTGCTGATCCCTACACCTATCCCACGGACATCCGTTAGTTCGACTACAGCGATAGAGACCCTCGGTCATCTCCCATGGCACAGCATCATCGGCACAGCAGTCGTCTATCTCGCTAACGTCTCCTTCTATAGACTTTACCTTCACCCTCTCCGTCGATTCCTCGGCCCCAGGCTAGCGGCGGTTACCCACTATTACGAAGGGTATTACAACGTTGTCTGCAATGGTTAGTATACGTTCAATATCGCCGAGCTGCATAGGAGATACGGCCAGTAGTTGTTCACTCGGTTCGTGGAGTTTAGATGGTAGATCAATAACTAACTTTGGCCATTGTACGTATCGTAAAGGGCCCATCGTTCGGATAAGCCCTTACGAACTCCACGTTAACGATCCAGGCTTCTATGAGAAGTTATACTGCTAATATGGGCGCTGGAACAAGTACGAATGGTCTTGCAGAGCCTTCTCGGCCCCTAATTCGACAATCTGTACATCTGACCAATAGGACAAGACTGTGAGAAAACCACTAGAGCAGCCATAGCAGCGTAGGCAGCGGATGGCCGCGAAGATAAAAGTTTGAGAACCATCATGGACGACATCTTGAAGTCGAGCCTCTCTCCGGACGACAAGATATTTAGCCGCACCAGCAACGGAGTCGGCACCAACACAGGGGCGGCTTTCGAAACGATAGCACAAACCCCTTCGGCAAGTGCTGTATCAGGTCTACAGCAATAAGTGCATCCTTTTCCGGTTACGGGCTGGGCTTTCTACATTTTACGAGATTAGCAATAACGACCTGGCCCCATTCGAGCAACTACCCTATCTAACAGCTGTCCGGATGGGGAGCTTGCGGCTTATTCCACGCGTGGCAACGCGTCTAGGACGCATCGTACCTGAGTGGGACCTTTTATACGACAAATGGCGAATCTCGACCGACGCACCTGTAGGCCGACCGCGCTACACATACACAAGGACGGGAACTTGTATCGGGACCCGGAAAAGCGTAACCCTAAACGACGGATGGGCGTAAAGGCGCGCAGGAAGGGCAATAAAACATTCGTCCCCTTTTCTCGTGGGGCGCATCTGTTTCGGCATGCAGTACGATTCCTGCGCCCACCCCCAGATGCGCTTTTACGGACTGAATCTGACTGATTCCCTCGCTTGGGCAGAACTGTACATCGCCATGGCGGCGCTTGAGCGGGGTTCGGCTTCCGGCTCTACGAGGCGGGCCCGAAAGACGTTCTGTGCGTTAGCGATCAGTTCATAGGCGAAATGGGAGACGCTAGTGGAATCAAGGCGTTTGTTCGGGGGGTTTATAGCTAGCCTTAAGGCTTGCAGAGGGGGGGAAGGGCGTTAATATTTGTAATTTTGTATAGGAAATGGCGGCGCCTTGGGGGAATGGGGCGTTGGTAGTGGGTCAACCTTACTCATATTAGTTCGTATGATTTGTGTTCTTATATCGTATAATGGCTGGCTCCTTCGCGGAGGTTAAACTGATCCCGTTTCGAGATTGATACGACATTGGTCGAGAGTCTGTGCCCAACGACAATAATAGGAGTGTTATCTAACATGAGCTGTAAGGATTTTTTATAGGGCGCTATGCCTCGATTATAGTTGGCTGAGTCCCTCTAAAATCATGAAATTAATCATTACTCCCACCCGCAAGCTATGGAGGGGGTTCATACACGTCCTTGTCCTCATCCCCGCCAATCCCACGCACGCCGCCTCGTAGCAAACCCATCACCACCACCGCGGATCAACTAACTGGTGCTTGTGTCGTCCCACCCCGCTCATCCCGCTCCTGTTCCTCCTCCTCCAGAAGATCCGGGAGTCAAATAGGTGCTCCGCGACGCCGCGCTCCCCGCGGACCTGGACGGCATGACAGTCATGGTGCTCGACGCCTTTGCGCCCGCGCCGTCCTGCTTGCGATATGAAACCCCGCCACGCCGAATAGGACTCGTAGCGCGCATGCGCGGACAATGCCGCCCCGTTCTGGTCTCTGATGGGGCTGTTTGCTGGGAGCATTTCAGAGAAACTTGTTAACGACAGCAGTATTAGCAGTTGTAGTAGGAGCAATGGTAATAACTTCAACTGCTCGGCGCGCCTGGATCTACAGGTGATACGCGCCCTCGACGCGCAGCAGAGATTCGACGCCGCGAGGAAGACGTACATCGAGAGGACCAGTCGCTCGCTCCCATCCGCCATTACTTCCACTATGCGCTCGAGTGCAGCGGCCGGGTGGGGTAGCCTCTCAGTTGCCAGCGCCTTCAACTACCTCATCTCGGTGTCTTCTCCCAATGAGGTGCCTATGGACCGAACTCTGACTGACTTCCTTCAACAGGCAGCTCTACCCATCCCAGTCCATTCTCCCGGGATATTTTTGGCACCCTTTACTCTAAGACAAGGGGTCATCCCTTTATACGAGTCGGTGACAGTTCAACGTGAGCTCGCACCCTCGAACCCCGCAAGCGATGCTAATTACTTGCTACAATGATAGAGTATGGTACAATGCGTCCCAGGAGACTGCAATTTACAACTGGTATAATACTTCGGGGACGCCAACCAAAGCCTATGGCATACCGGACATGGTAATGTCGTCCGCTCTTTTTTTGAGAGGTTCCTCAATCACCGACACCCACTGGTCATGGCAGATTAACATGAGAAACACGTTCGGCGGGGAAGGCGGCTTCTAAAACGCCCTCGAAGTGACCCGGATCTTCGTGGGCATTGTTCAAGATCGGCTCGAGAGCTTTGGGTTTGGCAAGGAGCCTGAGCTGATGGCGGGATTGCTTGACCACCGGCCGAGCGACCACATTATAGAAGATTACGTAAGGAAATGGAAGATGTATGCCGAAGCGATGCCGGAAAGCGTCTTGAAAATAACAAGTATGGACTGGACGAGACTCGATACTTCCAAGCCCTGATTTTTATGGATGGTAACAATGCGGAGTGGAACATCTGACTGAATCTGACACGAGCGACTGGGGGCAATGGTTATAAACCTGTAGTGAGGACGCATTCCGTCTGGAATAGACGACGGTGTTCACGTCAAGTCCTCACTTATCACCAGTACGCTGCCAGAAACCAGGAATGGGTCTGCCTAAAAAATTCCTACATGAACCACACAGCCAATACAGCCAACGTCTCCCAGGGCGCAGAGACCGTTGATTTCGCTCATTCATGGGAACCCCTCTGCCATTCGTGTTTGGAGAGACAAACAGCAACTTGTGGAACTTCAACATGTCGCAGATTCACAGGTGTGTTTGGCTCAGCACTTTACGTGATTGACCATTTGCTACTAGGAATGGCCGCAAACATGACGCGTTATAACCTCATACAGGGCACAACGTTTGGTTATACCGTCTGGGTTCCGATTCCTCTCGAAGGTTGGGACCCGTACGTGCGCTCGCCTCTTTACGGTCAGATTTTCGCCGCCGATGTTCTTGACCACCACCCCGAGGTACGGATATACGAGCAGGCTCTGGACTAAATAGTTGGGACACCCCACCACCCACACTCCACACCCGATATCAGCAAGCATATTTACTTAGACGTAATTTAACCTGGAAAAATCGCAGGAATATACCGAAAACTCTACCGTAATTACCAACTTTCGCTTCGTATAAACGCCAAAAAAAGAAGTTACTATCGTCAACGCGTTGTTGATGTACCTGCAGGTGCCAAAAAAAAAAAAAAAACACCCCCGGCCTCCTCTTTTTCCCGGGTGGGAGGCCTCTTTACACACCACAATATACCATAGAGTCTTACATGCAAACGAGGTTATAGGCATCATGAAATGAACCAGGCTGAGCAGGTCAACGGGGGTTTGCAATTGTAGCAGTGCAAAAGGCCAAGATATAAACGAGGAACGCACCTATATGTTCAGCAGTTAAGCAGTTGGCTCAAAACACGTGACATGCTGCAGGTTCCGCAGCTGTGACTGCTCTTCCCTATTGGCGACCTCCAACCTGTGTGCCGCATCTCTCCCTTTCACCAGTGAGCCTGTGGGTTCACTAGAAGGGCGGAATTGGGGTGACTAACAAACTGGGGGACGTAGTATCACAGATGCCGCAAAACGGTAGCCATCATGGACTTATACACAATTAATACCTATGTTATATTTACCAGGGAGCGCCATGCGACGCATCTCGGCGTTGGATCCAAGCGCTAAATAATGCATAGGCCTGTGCTCCTTGAAAATAGGAGGTCGGCGGTGACCCATCGACGTGCGGGGTATATCAGTGTCAATAACAACAGTTTCTCTCACATACGACCATACCACGTGGAAAACTCGGGATCCCGTCCGCTCTCCCCTAGATAAGCCGCGTAGGGCCAGATTAGTAGTTGGGTCGGTGACGACCAGCGAATCCCTGGTGTTGTATGTTTTTGGCTGTTTCTTTTGTCCAAACCGGTTTTGGTTACCTTCGTCTCCGCTCTCAAGATGGACGGAACCTATTCCACTCCTAGCTCTGGAGTGAGTTTCGCGACCCCTTGATTGGGTGCCAGCTTCATGAGCCCTTGTTGCAGGGACGCCTGCGGGGAAGAATGCGTGATGATGGAGAAGCATATCATCAGGGAGAAGCGACAGGGCAGGGCCACAATGCGTAAGATGGCAGCCTTAGGCTGTCACTCTGCAATACCCCTTAATGTTGTGACGGGCTATGAAATCTATCCAGCGGTGATGGGGAGATTGATCCTTTCCTCTTCTCTTTTTCCGGTGGTTGATGCTCGAAGTCTTGGCAGGATATGGGTGCGGCAATGATCCCTAGTTATGTCTTTGGAACGAGGGCGCAGGAATAGGGGAGTCATCTAGCCTTTGACATCTCTGGTGATGCCTAGGAAATGAACCCTATCTATTGTACTTCATCGGGAGAACGGCACTGGGTTGCTAGCCTGCTGAGAATGATGGGTTCAGCGGAGTAAGTCGCCGGTATGCTGGCTGGTTGCCGATCGTTCGCCTATCGTGCATCCGAAACGAGTAAGCCCCCATTAATTGATCGGAGGAGTGCGAGCGAGGGGGACGCGATATAGGAGTACTTAACATAGAAGCTAGAACATTACCATCCTAGAAAAGGAAGCCTCTGGAGTATCATTCCAACACTACTACACCCAGCTGCACGAGAGCATAGGAGATATATCTCAGTCGGACGGCCACGCGGTTAGTGAATACTGATCAGTGCTGAAAGCGTTGACATATGCATTCATTCCCTTCTCTTCTACCCCTTCCTACACCTCAGCTCTAATGCTAAACAACTTCCTTACCTACTTAATCACCCATCATCTTTCGTCATCGCGACGCATTGGCGGCACCTGAAGCCGCAGGACCGAGCTACCTACTTTGTGCGCCAGTGTGCACTGGAAGGTGTGGTGTGGTAATTTTTCATTAGTTATTTCCCCCCCCTTTTTTTGGTCTTCGTCCGTGAAGTCATCAGTTACAACTACACATAGTAACAAGACCCTAAAACGTCTGGATATCTATCTAGTATGGAGGACCGAGAGAAGATGGGGAAGAAAGGGGCCCGCGGTCGGGAGCGAGGGAGGAAGATGCCAACCGAGGCCCCATCCATCTTAAATGCCGTCCATACCTCATCAATGCAGAAAACGGGAAGAAAACGAGAATAGCGCTTTTCCGCACCACATGCTCCGTATTAGCTAATTGAAGCGGAGAAAGGGTTAAAAAGCAAAGGCAAGCGACGAAGACCAAGATGCCCGATATTCCACCACTGATTTGCATTTGTTTTGTCCGTGTGTGTGTGTATATGTGTGCCCAATGTATGTGGTCGCATTTTCGTAGGCAAACAAAACATTCACCCTCTACTGAATTTGCAAGGAGTCGTTCCCTTTTTGAAGCGTAAATATCAACGTAATGAAGATAGAAAGAAGATAAACGTAAGCAGCCGTGTGCTCGTGTGACGGGTAACCCAAATGTTCGCTCAGCTCTCCAGTCGCATCCGATGAAGTGTGGAGTTCGAATCCAACGCCGTGAGCCCCCGCAATGCCATGCCATGCTCGCTCGTTATACAGGACACAGAAAGACACAAATGAAACGAGGTACTGTGCTACCCCTGCCGTTGGATGCGTGGTCAAATTATCCCGACATCAGTACCGTTGGTCGGCAAGGTCGGGTTACTCGCCGAGTTGGGCTTTACCGTCGTCTTGCCGTCGATAGCCGCGCTCCTTACCCTCTGACTTAGCGGGAGGGTATACTTAAGCACACCTTTGATGATCAAAGTAAAATCATCTGAGATGATACGTTCCCACCGCTCTGAACCGCTGGTGGTATCGTTTCCGGGCCGCGAGAGCCTTAGCGAACCTGTGGAAACGGATATCCCAGACTGGAAGAATGATCCTTCATATGACAAGGGGCTGTCAAACTCCACGATGTTTCCAAGACGCATATTCGGCGACGTTTCATCATCGTTGGGGGGGTCATCGATAGGATCGTCCAGAATGCCGAGGTCATCCGGAAAATCGCCATCGGGATGCCGCCACCAATCAGAATCGGTACCAGCATGCGGAGACTTCGCGAAGATCTCCAGGTCCGCCGAGTCAATCATGACGACCACGACGTTCGGATTGTGCGCCCTCACACTTATGTCCAGCATCAGCTCCTGTTCGCTAGCCAAGACATTGCTAATCTTCACAAGCTTAATGTCTGTGAGGGGTTGGGACGTGGCGAACATGAAGCCGATGGCTCCCGTTGTCACTAGTAACAGCATAACGGTGAGGACCAAGCAGCTCGCAAAGCGGTTGAGGAACGAAGGGCGCCGCTGGTAGGTCTGGGCTTCCACGTTCCGATTGGACAGTGGCGTGCGTCTACCTCTTCCGGACCGGGCAGACCTGACTGTGCCGGATGGCATAAGAGGCGTGCTCTCGTCATCAGCTCCGGTAGTCTCGTCCATATCATACCCACTAGATAGCTGGGCCTGCCGCTTATGATGAGACATCCATCCTCGGTTGGTAGCGAACCGAGGGCTGGGGGGATTTGAGGATTGCCTCGAATTGTTGCCGGCAAATTTCGACCTAGGCGCGTTTTGAAATGGAGACTCGTTATCAAAGAGCGACAAGTAGTTGGGGTTGTTTCGGCCCCAGCGGCCTCCGGGGTGGTGGTGGCGTCCGGTTCCCCGACCCGAGCCGGCATTACTCCGTCCCGTGCCCCTACTGTCGTCATCGCCGAGTGGGTTGTCGGCTACGTTGTTGTTGTATGTATTCACGAATTTCATGCTTTTCTTCACCGGTACATTCGGGGCGCCGGTTTCTAAGACGCTGTGTATGGAGCGCATGCCATTACGGTCGGCCTGGCTAACCATAGAGGCTGCACTAGGAGTCCGCGAGTGAAAGCGACGGGGGCGCTCGCTGACATCTGGAGGGTTCGAGTCATACACGAACGTCTCGTCGGAATCGGAAGAATTGGCCTCTTCCACTGCGCTGGCCACTTTAGCCTCGAAGATATCTGCCTTTGAGGATGCTGCACGATGTCCTCCAGTTAGTAAGCTGGTCATATGAGCAGTGATACTTGCAGTCCGCATATGAGGTGGCCCGGGAGCCGGTGGCCGCAAAAGCGGACTCATCGGAGCCTCGTCAACAAGCGACCCTTGGCCGAGTGACTTAACAGGCGAACGACAAGGAGCTGAAGCAATCGACCTTGCCGAACGAACTTGACGCTGATCGGCTGTCGCAAAGAAACAAGGTGCCTCACCAGTGCCGGAAGCAACGGCCGCGGGCTTCCGCGAGTGCTTCTTCTTTTCCTTCTTGGGCTTTATGGTCTCGTTGCTGGCTTTCGTCCTCAAACTCGCGTTTCCTCCCTGTGCACCCACGTTTGGAACTAACGATATTTTTTGCATGTTTTTGACTTCCTCTGTCTCGACCGTCATATTCCTCGAAGAGCTCTCGCCCGTTGTCTGTCCCCTGTTGCCAAACTTCAGTGCCGTGCTCGATTGTCTGCTATGAAGCAACGGTGCGGCCTGTGCGCTAGATCTCCTCGTGCTCATCTTAACGCTACCACTATCGCTACCGCTCTCGCCGTTCTGGGAACTCTGCTCTTTCTTAGTCGTCTTGTACGCATCCTTCTCTGTGCTACCATCTTGAGATGACGCCTGAGCAGCAGCCGTTTCTTGCAACTTCTCGATGGCGGCCTCCAGGCCCGGCGGCGGGGAATTCGGTTGGCTGACTTCCTGTACCGTCTCTAACGCCGATGATCCACTACTCGGTCCGCGGGCCGGTGTCCTCGTGCCAGGTCGCAAATGAGGGTCGTCTACGTCGTTATCCGACACAGGTTGCGATGCTCCATCGACTTGCGGCGAGGGGGTTGCTCGGTGAAGATTTATTGATGGCGGTTCGTTATCGTTTCTGCGCGTTGAGGGCCCTATAGCCGGTTTGTTAAGGTAAGGAGGCGGTGACTTTAGCCGAGGAGATATGGGCCACCGGGGCGTCTCCCTGGAAGTTTCTAACGCGAGCGGCGGCTTCTGAGGAACAGGAGCGGATAGGATAGGTTCTGGGCGTGAGGGAGCAGGTGACGTAGGTGTCGTCGTAGAGGAAAGTGGTTGTCGAGGGGCCGTGGAGGGGTTAGAAATGCTAGGTCTGGATTTTGAAGGATTTCGGTCGTTGATACTATTCTTCCGCGATCTCGGCCCGGATGTGGACGAGCGGCTGAGTCTGGCAGGCCTGATCGTAGATCTTGTCGGCGAGGTTTCTCTGGATGCTAAGGGCGACGCAGTCAACGGTGTGCTTGCTGATGTCCACTTGGACGCTTGAGAATCGACATTGGCGCTGGACGTTGCAGAGGTTTCGTTGTCGACGGAGTTGAGACTTGACATACTGGCGTCCATGCCGGCAGCATTGGTTGAGTCTGCCATTGTTCGAGTCGTGGCTCGATCAGCCGGTGCTGAAACACGATGCGGGTGCTGTTTCGGAATCGGGAGGGTGTTCGGGGATGCGCGTAATGAGTGAGACCACGTCACTGAAAGTTCATATTCCTAAATCCCCAGACTACGGGCTGGTTGGGCTTGGATAATCAGACGTTTTGTCCTGGTGGCGTTGGGTTCATCGTTATAGTACAATGGTGCTACATGGGATTTGGCCGCTCGAAACTGGTGCCGCAGCGTGATATGAAAATGCTTCCAAAGGACTCCAGCTTCAATTCTTCCACCCCCAGCGGTTCCGATTCCCGGGACGGATGGTTCCGTGATGCTTCGCCGGATAGATGGGGTATGGTAGTATGTAAGCAGTGGCATGTACAAATGAAGGCAACGAATGCTTGCGCGGTAGGTCGCTAGGGCCTCCAAGCATGTGTCTTCAACGCGGAAGATTATCCTCTTGATGACACAATGGTGGTGCCCATCTATTGGGGCATGGGGGTGGGTATAGACGTGGTCGTAATGGAGAGAGGGTTCCCGATATGGTTGGGCCAGTATATAAAGAGAGTAGGTAACACTGATACGTGTAAGTATACATATAATGCGGCCTATTGTTTGATGCGGTCATTAATGCAAAAGTGTTTTGTCAGGAGTGGTTGACGAAAGGACGTGGCAGGACCACTCCCGGGGATAAGAAGAGGGAATAAACGATACGACGGGATTTTGATGACGAACAATGAGGTGAAGTGTGTCTGCGAAAGCATATGTCGATAAAACGCGAAAATTGATCGGCATCTGGCATTGCCTTTTCTCTGCGTTCTCTCCTCTGGGGGGCAACGGTTGAAAGGTGGATGATGCACTCATAATTGTTTTACCTAGTTCAATGCAACTCTAGTACGGTTATCAGCGGGGCTATCCCCATCTGGGCAAAGAGCGACCGTACGGGCCTACATAACTGTTTTTATGCAGCTGTACATATATACGCATGAAGTATGTAGAAGACTTTAGACCGATGAGCTGCATGTGTGGCTTTGTCCTTGTGAGACGAACTCCTGCAACATTTACCAGTTCTACATATTCAAGGCTGGAAAGAGGTCAAGGTAGATGTCAAGCAGCAGTTCAATCTATATCTACCTTACCTACCTACTTCATACCTACATATGTATGTACGTTGACACACATGCATACATGTATGCAACACGGAGCTTCGTTCCCCTCTCAAGCCGTCAGCGTTGAACTTGGATAAAGTGTTCATGACATAACTACTTTCATATTTGTGTGGATGCCACCGTCAGGTAGAGTTGCGCATCCGGGTGTACTACGCCCCCGGGCGAGTATATCAATATTCTCTTCTTACCTAGGTACCACAGAGCATTCAACAAATTCTAGACCAACTAGCCAGGGGTTTACATAATGGAAGTTCTGAGAGGGGTAGGCTTAACGAATTTTTGCTAGAATAGAAAATTCTCTCCCTCTAGATATGGCTCCCACTTACTTACGTACTTAGCAGACTTAGGTTTCAAAGTATCATTGACTGGTTGACCTTCTCAGACGACAGAGGCGGGCTACAATGCGGGTAATCTGGTTGGGTTAACCCCCATTTCATAAGCGGTGATGAGTTGGCATTATCCCAAACATTACGTACGGGCATACAGGTTCCAGTTGGGCAGCCCATTGTGCGAGTAAGCGAGGGGATACGGAAGAGGGTATAATACAAAATGATATAAAAGACTGTGATCGCATGCATAGCCTTTGGCATGCGTATGGGGCTGGATGCCATTAAACGGATCAAAAAGGGGCAAAAAATGTACAAGACAAGCAAACGACAGTGGGATGAGTTGAGCAAGACCACTAGCGCTGTTTGGGATCGCACCTCCTCACTATTTGGGTCCACCTATAACTGGGTGTGCCTGGAGCCTGGAGCCTGGAACGCTTCAGGCGCCTTGCGCTTGGCTTCGCCCTAGCAGGCATACAGGGCTGCACGGCTGGAGCGGTTCTGCCCTAATTTATGTGTGCCTAGGAATACAGCTCGGTGCACCTAAGCTTGTTCCTCCGCCTTTCCGCTTTTGCTCAGTACATGGGTACATGTAAGCCAGGATTCAAGCCCCAGTAAAATGGGTTATCCCACAGTCTTTTCCTCCCCGCGCATTCCGCTGGCTGCGATCTCGAGTTGGCAAAACAATGATTAATAAGCGGTGAAAAGGAATTGTAAGAATACCGAGGTATCGGTACAACTACAGACAACCTGACGTTCTGTTATTGAATTCTCTGAACAATGATCCGCATCGCCTGATATGAAATAGATATAATACCCTACAACAAGGTAGCAATATAGATCGAGGGATGACGTGTAAGGCTCTCCCTTCAAGATATACACAATTAATGTTCGGCAACTGGACTGGCATTTCAGTTGGAGACCTCGCCACGGGCTTTGGGAAATGCAACCAGCCCTCTCCATTTTTACTAATATATCTACCACGGGCTACTACATACTCCGAGCTGTATTCCGGTGAGTTGTGGCGCAGGTGTGAGTTCAAACTTACGACAAAACTCAGGCAGAGAGTCTTGGGGGAGGGGCTTGAGGAGCTTGAGGACAAACCCCCCAAGCCCCTACCTGACCGCAAGTCGATGGGCAAAGTAAAAGGATCTTTTCCTCCTACCGTCTCGTACATGTGGGCTATTCCGAACCTGGTAAAGGCTAGTCGGGTATCGGGTTCTGTCCTGCCCGCTCGGCTGCATCCACGTTTTCCATTTGCCTTCGACCCACCACGCCTTTCCATTCCGCCCTCTAGCGTGCATCACTAAGAATAAATCATGCATCGTCAGCGTGCCACATGTTCGTTACCGCGATTCCTTCAACCGAGCGAGCTACCGTCCACAGCGTCGGGGCCTCTCATTCCGGCTATTTCCCCAAGTTCTCTATTCTGTACCCCAGCTAACAACAGCGTCAAAAGGATCGAGGTGGTAATCATCAACCTCAATAAGGGCTTGATGTTACGAACTTTGTCAGCTTCTAAATCCCGAAGGGGTAAGAGGCTTATTAGAGGATGTCTCAAACAGGTAAGCGGATAGCCCCGCGAGCCGCTGACAGATCGTCGAGTCGAAAACCCCCGTCAAGGGCACTAACTAATAATTACTTTAGAGCCTTGTGTATGAATTCATAGTCACTCTGATGAACAGGGGGGTATTCCAGCGTCCCAGAATCCCGCCTCCCCTTTTCTTCCCCGGGATACCTCCTCTATTCTCACAAAGGAAAGAGAGCTGGACGACTTGGCTGCTTACAGAGGAGCCGTGAAGACTTTCAGAGCGCCTCGTCTTGTCAGATCCAAGAAAGGTGACAACTACTTGATGCGTCGCACTACGAAATTATAAACTCATTGTAACATCGAGGCCCGGCAGATTTCGGACCTCTCACAAGGCGACAAGTGTGCGCCGTGGCATCTCACGCGATATCGTCCGGTTCCGGTTTCAGCGACTTCGTCACAGTGAGCGTGACTGCCTCTTACACCAACCGCCAGTCGCCGTCAACCCCCGTTTCAATCCGGTAAGTCGCAAATTCGTACGGGGATGAATGTGTCAAGCTGTGAACTGCCAGATAGAGAAGTCCCTTCCAATATATCTACGCAATGTGCCGTTGGCATCTATATTATTATCAATCTCCTATCAGCAAGGGCCGGAGCGTGAGGATCTGACCCCTTAAGTCTTATGCTTTATACATCATCTTTATGAATCATAGCACATCTCGTTTCAGATAAGGCTGTACTTCCTTAATTGGGGTTATTTAACCCTCAACGTGTGGGATGCTTTTGTGGCGCATCTAAAGCATCTCACTCATTCCCCCATCTGACCAACCGCCAACCCATGGGAATGGATTGGGGCTTGATTGCTCATTGGCAACACCACCGATACATCCTTATCACTTTTTAGAGAGCCCGTTCTGGTGGGATTCCGGGGGGTCTGCTAAGCTGACATGTCACCACACCGCGCAAGCTGCGCCTGGCAGTCATCTGCGCAGGAACCCGCGAATTTCATAGGCCACCACCGCGCATCGTGCAGCCCTGCGCTTGAAGGATGCGTGGGGTGTCCCTCTGCCTGGGAATCAGGCTTCCTTGGCATCCCACCCACCTTCGTCAGCATACTGAGGAGATTCTTATCCCACCAGGTCGCAGCCAGCCGTCTCGTTGGCTCGAGCACGGCAGCCCGGATTGCTTATGAATGGTGATAAGACGCTGGCGTGTTGCTCATGCGCTTGAGCTCTTCGACGTCTATTGGAGGTACTGTATCATCGGCGTCTTGGTGTAAGCTTCAACCCAACCTGCTATTTCATCTACCTACCTACCTACCTAGGGGGTGGGATGTCTTGGCCTCTCAGTGTCAGCACACGTAGCAAGGTACTAAGGTCCGAGCCAAGTGGTGCGGCTCTGAGTCAGGTAGTCCACTCTGGCAGTTGCCCGAGCATCGCTCTAGGGCACTGACTACTCCGGCCGCGTCTGGAGAGGAGTGGTGAGACCAGAGCTATTGAGTAAGACCCAAACAAGTAAGCTTCTGTCAAAGATGTGGTGAAGACATCTACATCGTGGATTTGAACTTCGTGCGGCGCGCACACCCCGGAAAGGGGTAGTGTCCCTACAGCAAACCGTACACAACTGGAGAAGCTCTTCCTAAATCAGGCTCGCCAGATGCCTCGATGGTTTCGTCGTCGCCGTTCTTTCGGTATGCTGCATGCTCCTCTCCTAGGATGTCATCATCGTAACACCTCTATAATTCCAGCAATATCTTGTAAAATATACAGAGCGATGATTCGCCGGATATTTTCTGCCTTTTGCTACATGTTGCGGGCCCCGTGCTCTGAGTATTGCACATCGCACAAGCACAGCCACTATGCAGCTTCGCGAGCTAGGAGTTACAGCTAAGACTGGTGTTGACATAAGCGTTGGATGGTACATCGAGATTGTGCCAGCCCCTTGAGTAATCGCCCGAAGGACGAGCACACACCAACCATGACTTGCGCTAAGGTATTGAAATATCAACGGAACAACTACTTGCCCACCGACCGCATGGTCGCTAACTTAATCGAGCCCGGTATAATAGCAAGAAAATTATGTGGAAAGAGTAGGTATCCAGAGATAAAAGAGGTCGACTCAGGGCCGTTCAGCCCCCATATATCTCCATATTCAGGGTCCGTAATCCCAGCCGAAGACTATTGCGCGCCCGCCTCCCCTATCAAGAAGGCGTGTTCTGTTTAGCTTGGATGCTCTCCATTAAGTGGATAGCGTGCGGAAGTAATGGCACCGTCCATATCTGCCCTCTTCCTGGAAGCACCTTCCGAGAACCGAGTGAAGAATGGGCTGTGTGCTATACACGCTCCAACAATTTTCTTCCTCCGCCGGCATCAACGAGTTCGTTCTAACATGATGGGCCAAGTCAATCTTGCTTGTACTGCTGCTCAAGTATTCGGGCATTCGGTTATTCTTCGCAACTGAATTGGTGCTATTAACAGCTTCTACCTCATACAACATTGACTTGAAATGCACTGGGGCCATTCTGTCCATCGTTGGCGAGAAAGGAGTCGTTGAAAAGGGGTTTTGGGGTCCTATTATCATGCCGCCTCCCGCTCGAGGATAGATAACAATAAATAAGCATCAATGATGCTTGTAGGAACGAGGTTATGTAACTTAGAATAGATCATATCAGATGGAATGTTTGCTACTGCTAGGGAAATGTCGTCCGAGGCGTGACATGGAGAGCATAATGGAAGATCTCATGGCTATTCCCATTGGCTCGATTCCCATTCCAGGTAATATTCTATAACGATTGAAGACCGCTGCTTTTTAGGCGGAATGGTGTTGCTGTTTACAACAACTAACTTCAGCCTCTATCAAGTCCGACTCAGCGGTCTCCACGAGTTCCTCCCATCGAATACATGCTCCAACTACCCCTAGAGGGTGAGGTCTTTGATGAACCGCAAGGCACAGTTCAGGTTGACGGCAACCCGGTACCTATAGATCATACCAACCAGGCGGGATATTCGGGCAGCCAAACAGCATTTGGAACGTAATGGTTCCTTCCCTCTATGACCCTATATTACTAGTTTGCAATTAAGCGAACCCGAGATCATCTTACCTTGCAAGACCCCCTTCCAACGCGCAGATGGTGCTTCCCCGCCTTTGGGTGACGGTCGGACTGTTCATGAAGACGACCTTCCATACTGCCTTTTCAACTCCGTATTGGAGAACACCATTAGCATCTTGAGCCTCGGCGTTATCGATGCTCTGTTCGAAGGGACGGAGACACCTCCACCAGCTCCCTTACTGGCGATATCGATGTTCAGATGGAGAGAGAGTCGTAAAGCTATCGCTCACAACTTCAGATGGCGATGAGAGGTCCTCTCGCCCAGTCTCGTGGTTCATGTTGAGACTTCTACTCTGATCTGCCTACGTTGGAGAAGTCATTGCTAGTATTGCCCCGGCCAAGAGCCCCCTCAAGGACGGTGAAAGTCTCCGCAATCCCATCGACCTGACTACGGAGCAAGCAGTTCTAAGTGGGTGGAACAGTTCGCTTACAAGTTTCCGCCGGGGTAATTATTGTTAGCGCAAATCGCAGTGCCTCGAAGAATCATTCGCACGATCAATTACGACATCCTCGCAGGTTTATCCAGGAAGAACTTGGGAGCAAATGGCCGACTCTATTCAGACATGTGAGGTCTCGATGCTGTATTTAATGCCCTCTACCGCCGCAAATTAAATCCCACTTAACGAGGCAAACAAGCCCGCTCCAGTGCAAGATTCTGATACCTGGCTAAGAGGTCAGTGTCCGCCAATTTTCCCTGGTCGCTATATTGGAAATGAGCACCGAGTGCTTCCCCCATAATCACAACGGCTGCGGCGTAACTTGGTTAGCAAAGTGGGACATCACACACTACTAGCGTTACTTACGACGTTTCAACTGCTTGGGGAGTTCCTCAACTATCATGTCCTCGTCGCCTTTGCCCTCAGGCCAGTGCTCGATATTTGTGTCCAATAGGTCGTCGGCGAAGACACATATGAAGTTAATCCTAATGCGCTCGCCGCCCATATCCCAGGGCCTACTAAACTTATATAGGCCTAACCCGTCATTTTCAATATTCTCGAGCAACGAATAATGCATCTGAGTGGCGATAGCCCAGCTGGTATAGCTATCGCCCCAGACCTCATATTTGATCTGGGCAGCGGGAGTCTGATATAACATCTTGTGCTCCTTTACTCTTAGCCATCTGTGGGGTCGGTACGGAGGATCTTTGTCAAGTGGCCAGGTAAACCCACTAGGTCCTTCCCAGAAGGGGTCCAGGGAAGGCCTCCAGGAGTCGGAGACATTGGTGGGCTTTTCCGTCTCAGGTAGATAAGGGTGAAGGGCGCCCATATGGTAGTGTAAGAAACCTAGGGGAGGGTTATTGATAATGTTGGCAGAAACAACCAAGTCGTTTGGGTGGGTGATCTTTCGGTTAACGAGTTGAGGAATAGCATCATCATCGATCCATACCTAGGGTTTTCAGTCTTCTGTTAGTTTACGCCTTATTCATGGGTAACTTGATAATTCTGAACATACAACATCGTCATCGATCTTGACATAGTACTTTCCACGTTCAAGATGTTGCCAGGCCTTATAATATGTATAGACCCATAGCTTGTCGCCAGGGAGAGTGATCTTCTTATGTCGGATAGGGTCGCTGGCGATAATTTCGTCGAGGTAGCGGAGGTCATCTTCATTGTCAGTATTTGCCACCCATAGGACCTCGTCAAGCCATCCCCCATTATCGACCAAATTTCGCTGTTAGAAAAAACGTTAGTCAGGGCGATCACGATAGGGGATTGAGTGCTATCTTTAAGCCTTTTACAGGAGACTCGCCTCTACGTAGCAGCGCATACAAGACACTCTGTCCTTGCGACCATAGAATATAAGACCGCTTACGATGATACTATCTGGTTTAACAAGCGGCTTGGGGGAGCGAAGGAGCCGAGGCTTGAGTCGAAGCTTCGAAGGAGAAGGGGTAGCGGACAGGGTCACCAAACAGTAGATAACGAGGAAGAATACTAAGAGGCTAAGGATAAGCCTTTCTGTACGTCTTCGTAGCCATAACTGAATTGCCATTTTGCCGTACATTAGGAGAATGGAATACCATAGCGACCGCTCCGCACTGACGAGCCTTTGGTTAATGTACCGGTTGGGACAAATCATTTTCCTACCGCGACGTGCAATATCCCGGCCCCTGAAGGTAGTAAAGGGGGGTTGTGGTTCTCTACAACTGAAATGAGCCTATTCCCTCATGAGACAACAACATTAATACGTGCACGAAGTCAGAGCAGCGGTGAGGTTCCCCTGCTGTCTGTTCTCGTTCCCTGCGGTCTACACTCGTTCCACTGCCGTCTACTCAACTTGCTTTATGCAGACATCTCGCCGTTCGCTAGCGTTCATCCTAACCTGGTCATCTCAATACACCTAAAATAATCACGTTGAATAGGGATGGCTATTTCGAGTCCCTTTAAGGTTATTCTCTTCCTATCCCCTCACTGAACTCCACTAACCTCAGGCCAGACTACTGGCTCCAATGGCCGCCCCCCCGAACCTGAAAAAGGTAGAGCAGCTGGGCCGGCGAAAAAGCCGGTTGTACAGGTTTAGGTTAAGTGACGACATTGAGTGGATGCACGGTTTGTGTTTAACCGGACTGGACGTCTGCCAGGATTTTGAGTCGGCCGAGATGAATGTACTCTGGGGCGGGACTGTGAATATATAGAATTTCTCTAGCTGCCCTAAGCTAGCCAGAGCAATCACCAATACAGCATCCCTACCACAACCTTATCCAACGCTACCAGACTTTATCTTATGTTCAGGGGCTTATTTACCTATCTCACTTGTCACTTAACTACCTTTTACATCGGCCCCTGCCGGATTTAACGGCCTTAACAAGTGACCATGAAGCCTGTAATATAGCGCTAGGCAATCGGCGGCCGGCGCTGGAACATGGCTACGAGGCTTATGAGCCCAACTTTCGGGGTGGCTTTAGAGCGGGGCGTAGCCTGGTGCTTCATTTATGAGATTCGGGGACGGGCCACCCGGCATTTATGGTTTGCATAATTAATATCTGGGTTTTCCGTGACTGTATACAGCCGGAAGTTTACTTGGTTCGAGCAGGTAGTATTGGGTATGTCGGCGAATTTCTCCAAGTTCTCATGACCTAACACGTTACGGTCACCAGAAACGGTCGCAGCAGGGAAACTAGAAGACCTAAGTGGGTTAGGTTACATAATAAGTCACTAACTCCCTGAGAGTAAGCCAGTAAGCCGGATTACTAGCTTACTAATAATAAGCCAATAAGTCAAATAAGATGTATACGCTTATTATTCAGTAATTTAACTAAGAATAACTTATAATATAACTTCGTTATTTAAAATACTTTTAATATTACGAAACGTAATTAAGTTATTTATTCTTACTTAAATATAATGGCTAGGCAGGCTAATTAATTAATTATTAAATTTAAACATACGGGTTTATATTAGTAAAAGTGTCGTAGAAATTTAAGCAATTAAGGAATAGCTTAATTACGTCTCGTAATACTAAGAGTATTTTAGGTAACGAAGTTATATTGCAAGCTATCGTTATTTAAGTTATGAAAATAAGTATGGTTATATACGACTTAAGAATTTTCTTAAATTTTTAAGTTTGTTTACGATTTTAGCGATCCTTTTAAGGTTACGTAATCTTGCCCCACCTGCCTTAACCGTTTTTAAACTTGCTAAGTATGTTATGTTATGATAAGATCTCCTCTTTTTGTAACGGCTAGGCTAGTTAACCAACTATTAAACCTAAACGTACGGGTTTATATTGGTAGGAATACCGTGGGAAACTAGGCAATAAGTAACAAAGATAACTTAATTACGTTTCGTAATACTAAGGGTATTTTAGGTAACAAAGTTATACTATAAGCTATTATTATCTAACTATAGAATTTAATGAATATATATATCCTTAAGTGGGTTAAAATAGATAATATAATTTAAGTAAATCCATCTTACGTAATTTAACTTACTTAAATCCTATTTCGGTCTTGTCAAAAAACCGTTTCCTAAAATTTAGCCGTTCGTATTATGACATAATCCCCTTTTTTTTAAAAGAATTTTCGCCCTAAAAATTCTTTTAGTAAGTAATTATCCTTTATAATATGTCGGATCGTTTAGCTAACCGTAAATTTCGTAATCGTTTTAACTAAAAGGAAAACGTTGCTTCTTTTATTTATTATATTATTAAGTTTAGTTTCGAAATTATACTGTATACCTTTTATTTCGAAAAGGGTTTAAAGTATATAATAATTAAAGATTTTAAACGTTACGAATAATACGTTCGTTATACTAATCGTTGTTAGGATAGGTATATAATCCCGTTGCATTTTTTCGAAAATATTAATCGCATTAAAAACCGTTTAAATTAAGAAAAACAACTTATATAAAAAGGTTTTCTTTAATTTTGACAAAATATTTTAAATAAAATTTTCGAAATTTTTAAATAAATTAGGCGTTTTATTTATTTAAGGAAATAACAAATTTTATTTCGTAAAAAAAGAGTTAGGATAATTTGTTAAGAAATGAAAAGTTTAGACTAATTAAAGAATTAAAAGCGGTTAAAGGAATAAAGCCGTTTAAAGACCGAAACGTAAGTTGTTATTTTTTCGGACTGGCCGATTTCCGGCGACGCCGTATGGCCTTCCGTAAAAAAGTTAGATTAGGATATTATTTTTGGTTTTACCGCCGCTGGTAAAAGGTTTTTAATAAGTATTAAACGTTTATAAGGTTTTTTACAGGTTTTTAAATGTTTTCGGCGTTCGGGTAATTTTTTTACTTAATTAGATATTAAGTAAGTTTATCGATTTTTCGTATGTCAAAAATCTTTTTCGTTTTATATATTTATTCTTTTTTTATTTCCGTTTTATTTTATTTGATACATAATTTAATAGTATCCGTTGTTAACCTAAGTAAGGATATATAAAAAGTTAGATAAAGTTTGGTTTTGAGTGATAATTTTAATTAGTACGTATTTTTTGAAATTTTTTTGGCGATTTTATAAAAGCCGATATATTTAAAGTTAAAATTTTAATTTGAGCGTTTTGTTTAGATGTTTTTGGTAGTTAGGTAAATTATCTCCTTTTTTAAAAACGTTAATTTTTTTAACCGTTTTTGGTTGTAATATTCTTTTATTTATTTATGTACGAATTTGAATTTTGTTTTTATTTTTGGTATAATTATTTAAATTATTCCGACGTAAGAATAACTTTAATATTTAATGGTTTTTTCTGTTTTTTTTTATATATTTTTAGGGTAAACTTAAAATTAGTTATACACGGGGTAAATTTAATGCTTTTATAGTAGCTGGTATTATAAGCTATTTAAATTACTAGTAACTTGTTAACCTAATTATTTTATTCGTGATTAATGTAATATCGTAAGTATATTTTTAGCCTTTAATTTTGTCGTTTTATTTCCATATTTATTTAGGGTCGAAACGTATTAAATAATCTGTAATTTAGGTGGATTTATGTTATAAAGTTTTATTAAAATTTAAACGTAAAAGTTATTCCTTAATTTAAGATAATTTTGTATAGTAACCCATATGCGGTAAAAATATTTCCAAAAAAGAAGTACGTTATTTGTTTAACGTTTATATTTTCGTTATAAAATAAAAAACACAAAAACTTTAATAAATCGGTTAACGATTACGAAGAGACTATCGTAATATATGCCCGTAGTTAGGTTTTTTTAATAAAGGAAGTTTGACGATTAAATTTATCGTAATAAAATTTTATAATCCTTTTATAATTAGTAATAGTTATAATTTTCCGTATAGTTTATATCGTCGTAATTTTTCTTTAATGTAAATGTTATATTGGCGTAAAACTTTTTGTACTGTATTTTTTTTTTAAGGAAGTAATAAGTGCGTTAAAAGCGTTTTAAGGTTTTACGAATCCCTAAATATTTATGTAATTAATGTTAATATATATCGCGTATTAGGATTTTTTAATATTTTTTAATATTTGTAATTTATTTATTTGTTTTTATAAATTATCGATATATATTTTAATTTTTTGATATACGTTTAAAGGTGGTACTCTTATTATTATAATTTGTTATAGACCTTGTTATTTTTCGGCAGTAATATCGAAAATTGCATAATTAATTTTAATCGTTTTTTTAAGGTTTGGTTTTTTATTAAAAATATTAGTTTTGTCGTTTTTTAAGTTTTTTTAATTAATAATGATAAAATTATATTCCGTTAACTTTTTTACATAACGAAATTATCTGACTATAAGTTTTTTAGTTATGATAAACCGGGTAAGATTTTTATAATTTATATAAACCTTAAATTAATCTTAATTTCTCTTAAAAACGTTTTAATTTACGAAATACTTTAATAATAACCATAAATTCCTTATCGGGAATAATGTAACGTAATTTAAGTTCTTATAATGTATAAAAAAAAAAGTAACGAAATGTAATATATTTTAATCGTGTCGTTATCCGATTATTTCGTTTAAAGCATAATTTAACGCATCGATTTTTAGCTTTATCAAACGATTTGGGTCGTATATAATTAATATTTGTTAACTTATAATTACTTTCTTAATTCGTTGGAAAGTTTTTTTCCGTTTTTAGCGTTTATTAAATTTTTTCTTTTTTTTTAGTAAGTTTGTTTAAGGGTATTATTATCCGGCTAAAGTTTTTGATAAATTTTCGACAGTAATTGGCGAATTTAAAAAAGACTTATTTTTTTAACTGTAATAAGCTTTGCCTAATTTCGTATTATTGCGATTTTTTTAAGATATATATTAATATATCCGGAACTAATAATACAACTTAAGTATTTAATTTTTTAGCTATAGAATTAGCCTTTTTTATTTTAACTAATAAATTAACATTTTAATGTAATTTTAATACCTTCTAAACGTATTTTTATATTATTCCTTTATTTCTAAAAAAATAAAAATATGGTTAAAATAATATACCATAAAAATAATAAGATATTCCTTAAGAATATAATTAATTATACGTTAAAAATAACAGGTACGTTAATAAGTTCTACAAAGGTGATAAGGTACTTATATAAGCTGTATGTAATCCGAAAAGTTATTTCCTATTTATGGCGTTTTTTAATTCGAATTAAATTATATTTATTTTTAAGGTTGAAAATAATAAATATTTATATTTTATAAAAACGATTTTTTATTTTATGAATTAAGGGTAATAACTTTCGATTTCTAATCGTAACGTTATTAAATTATCGGTAATTTATAATTAATCGTAATTTTCCATTTTTTTTAAGTACGAAAAATATAAGGTATTTAATTAGAAATTTTCAAAATCGAATTTATCCTTTTTTAATCGATTGTTTAAGTATTTTTTAAACGCATATAATATTATCTTACTAAGATTATAAATAAGATAAAATTTAATTAACACTTTTTTTTCAAGATAATTTTATAGTTTTATTCGCTATATTCGCGTAGTGTTATTTCGAATTCTTTTTTAACTAATTATTCGTACTTATAATATTATAATAATATTTTAATTAAGTTTTTTAATTTTTTAAGCTGATATTATAAATCGTTGTTTAATTGCTATAATTTAGTTTTAATGGTAATAATAATACGTTGTATTTTTTTTATAATACCCGTTTTTTTATATCGTTTTTTATAGGTAGTAAAATATTTATCGTATCTTTATGCCGGTACTCGTTATTATTTTCGATCGAATTTTAAAAATTTTATCCTTTTTTTTTGTATTTGTCGCTAGGTTATAAAAAAAACTTTACCTAATTAATTTCTCAATCGATTAAGGAGTTATATTAACGTAACTATATTTTTCTTAAAATTATGTCATAATTTTTTAATAGTACGATATCGAAGTTAATTATTATTTTTTTTTAGAATAAAGATATTAAAATAATTAATCTCGCATATGTTCTTTCCGTTATCGTAAAGAAATAGTTAACTTTCGACTGTATTTACGATATAATTTTTTTTTTATATTTTTATGGCAATTTAAATCGGTTAATTACCTCCAGTATTATGTAGTTTCCTTTTAAAGCTTCGTTATTTACTATAACGGTATATTAATATGTCCTAATCCGTATTTTCAAAATAATGGAGTCATCGTTATTTTTTATTATTACTAAGGCCTTTTTCGGAATTTTTATTTTTTATTTTTTTGGGGTCCCGCTATTTTGCGGTGTTTTTACAGGTAGCTTTTGTTTTTTGGGTATTCGAATTGTTCGAATTGGTAAATCCGTTTGTTATACCACTTATTTTCGTCCCGTAATTACTTAATAATATTCCATTATTATTTATTCTTATTTCGAGTTTTTTAATACGCTTTTTATATTTATTCGCTTAAGCGTTTAATATTTTAAATTTATTAACTTAAAGTTATATTTTTTCGACCTATCGGGCGAAATTTCTTTTTCATGTTACGAATAATATTTTATATAATGTTATTTTCGTTATCTCCTTATAATTGTTAAAGATTTCTTCGTATTTATAATTTTTTTAGGATTTATCGTAATAATTAGCTAAAGGTGAAAAGTAGTTATTAGCTGTTACGTAAATAGGTTAAAACCTTTTTGTGTCGTCATTTTTTGTCGTTGGTATTCGCACGTATTATAAAAATAAGAAAGGTTCTTTTAAGGACATTTTTGTCCTTTTGGCTAACTTTTTACTACGGCTAGCGTATTTACCGTTTTTCTTCTTATATTTCGTAAATGCCGATATTATCGTTAATTCGAGGGTTATTTTTTTATTGTTTGGTAAAATTAAACTTTTATTTCTATATTAGTACAATTTTTTGAGAGATATAGGTTTTATATTTTTCATATTCGGGGTATTGCGTTTTTATATAATAGACTATATAAAGTTTTCCATATCGATTAGTTTCCTTAGGTAGGATAAATTCCATTTATTCTTGATAATTTTATAATTATTTTTTCATTATTTAGGTTGTATATCGTTACATTTATTTTTGTTACTTTCGTAAGATCGGGTTTTCCTTAGTTAATTATGCTTATCTTTCGTAGTTCTGTAATTATTTCTGTATGGTAATTTGTTGTTTTTTATTTTTCCGTACTTTTTTTATAAGAACTTTTTAGCTTCCCCTTTAAGTACGTTATAACCTTTTATACCAGGGTTTAGGAGGGCTTTCTTGTTATTAAATTATAGCGAAGATTTTTCTTCTTTAATTGTCTTAAGATGATCCTGTGGGTATTAAGGTTTAAGATTTGTTTTGTTGAGAGTTTTTAGGTGTTTTGTATTAAGGTATTTTATAACTTATTTTGTCATAGTTCCAGTATTTGATGTATCGTGTGCCTTATTGCTAGGTAGCCTTAATTTTTATAGGTTCTGCTATTATTTTATAAAAAGTATTTTAATATCGCGCGGCGTTATTATTAGTAATATAACGTGGTTTATTATTATATTTTCTTTTGATATTACGCGTTCGTTAGGCGTATTAATGATCGTTAATTTTTACTATTATCGTAATGTAATTAATTAAGTATTTTGGTCGATTTATTTTAAATATTTTTCTGAACTTTTTTTAAGCTATCGAAAAATCGGGCTATTAATGCTTTTTATGACTATTTAAATTTCGAAAAGAGTTAAATTAACTCCCTGCTATAGCTAAAGGCAAATCCTTTTTGTCGTAACTGCTAAATCTTAATTTCCGTTTTCGTATTTTCGTTTACTATTTCGAAACTTTTTATAAAAGCTTGTTTAAATTTTTTATAGTCGCTATAAACCTATATTACCCTTAGTATTTGTTGTTTTAAAAATATTATAACATAATTTTTATAACGGGTTCGAACGAAGTAACGGCGTATTTTGAAAATCGTCCGGTTGCAAATTCGATTCGCGAGGTTAGTATAATTACTTGTATTAAGAAATATCTAAAATACGCGCGGTATTAAGTAAGAAATAATTATAGCTTAATGGACGTTTTATTAAAGAGTTTAAGCTTAAGGGGCTTTAAAACTTTTTCTGGCTCCTTACTAGGGGTTATCTAGATAAGCTAGCTTATATCGGCGGGTTTTTTATTAAACATTTATCGTACTTATTTTTTAAAAAGTTTTTAAGTAACCAGGAGGGTTATAGTAAGCTCGGAATTATCTTTCTTTAATTAACCGATACGTTGATTTACTAGATTCAGGCGCTTAAGGATTTTCTTTTTGGTTAAGAAAAGTTACTATTCTTTTTTATCCGAAATTATATTGTTTTCCGAGACCTTATAAGTAGGTTATTTACTAGTAAATATATTGTCCAAATATTGTCTAAAGTTTGATAATATTATTAAATACAAGCTTATAACGTATAACGGTTAATATGATTAACTAACTATTAAACTTAAACGTACGGGTTTATATTAGCAGAAATACTGTAGGAAATGAGGTAATAAATAATAAAAATAACTTAATCACGTTTTGTAATACTAAAGGTGTTTTGGGTAACGAAATTATATTGCAAGTTGTTGCTATTTAACTATGGAATCTAGCGAATGTATATATCCTTAAGTAGATTAAGATAAATACCTTAATCCTAGTAAATCCACCAAGTAGATTAAAATGGATATCTTAACTTAAATAAATCTATCTTACGTAACTTAACCTACTTAAGTTTTATTTCGGTTTCGCTAAGAAACCGTTTCCTAGGGCCTAGCCGCTCGTGTCATAACACTTTTCTAGAATTTTTGTCCTAAAGATTACCTTATAAATGCCCTAACTTAAAATATCTTCCCGTACTAAAAAAGGTATTAAACCGTTTTCTAAAGTTAAAATTGTTTAACGCGGTTTTTTATTAATTATAATTTTATTATAGAATTCTTTTTAAATAACGTTTTGTTCGTAATATAAACGACGGTAATTTAAGTACAAATTATTAAAAGGGAACTTTTTTTATTATTTTTAATACATTCGTTATCTGTTAGATATAAGGGTTATTAGTTGTTGTTGTATTCAGTAACTAGTTACAGGTGCTCTAAAACGTGCACTTCATATTAAGATAATCTAGTCCTAAAGCATATACGTTTTAATCAAAAGGAATTTTCTGTATAAAAGGTGCTAAAGCACCCCTTGCTAGCTAATACACCCCTTTAATAACTTGAAATAATTACGATGTTAATTATTATAACTTCTGAAGTTATAATTATCTATTTCACCTTTTTTTCGACGATTAAATCCTTTTAATTAGCTAATTCCTTTTTTAAAACCGTTTGTAAAATATTTCTCTGGTAATTAAAGGCTTTTATAATATTTAGTATTTTTAGTTATTTTGTAAATACTTAACAGGTTTGTGTAATAAAGTTTTAATTAATAAGTTAATTAATATATAACCCGTAATCGAATAATTTCCTTTAATCGAATTCTTTTTTATAACTCTTTATAATTACTATATATATATATATATATATATATATCGCAATTTCGTTAATAATAAAGCGATATCGGTGGTAACAAATCTTATAATTTATTAGTTATCTTACTATATATTTAATAGTTTTATATTTAAATTAACATTTAATTTTTAGTTTGTCGAAAGTTTAATAAGGTAGTTTATGACGAGTATAAGAGATAATAATTTTTTTTAGTTATAAAAGTAATTATTATATCTTATTTATTCGCTCGCTATTTTATTATTCCTTTAAATAATTTTATAATGTAAGCTTAAAAGCTTTTTCGGTCGATTATATCATTCGTAAAAAAACGCGTTATTTTAGAGTATTTAACGAATTTTCACCTCCGAATTATAACGTTAACGTTTTAGTTCCGATTAGGTATAATATAATTCCATCGGTAGTTGTATAATATACGTCGTTAGGGTTTACGTTTAATCGAGCAAGTCGGGATATAACAAAAACTATATTTGGTAGTATATTCATTGTTACGTAAATAATAACATCGAAATCTCTTTTAGTATTTATTAATAAAACTTAAAGAAGCCAAATTAAAAGTCGATAATGATTTAACATTAATTATAAGCGTTTTAAGAAATTTATTTAAATTGTTTTTTAAAATTAAATTGGTTAGCTTATTTATAAAATTGAATTAGAATAATTAAATTTTTTTATTAGGTTTGTTTGTAATTAATTTAATACCGAGAAATGATTATAGGTTCCTAACTTTTGTAAAGGTGTACCGTTCCTATATTTATTAAATTAACTAATTAACGAGGTTTAAAATTTTCTAGCAGTATATTGTAGTAATATCGTTTATAAAAAAATAAGCATCATTTAACGAATATAATAATAAGGTTCGTAAGAAACGAGGTTAAATTCTAATTCTTTAAATATTTTAGTAAAGTTTTTTTTACTATAGCAAGGGTAATCTTTTTAATCTGTACAATATCTTCCTAATTAGGAAAGTTTTACCGCGTTACGGATATCTTAAGGGCGTTTTTATATATATTTTATGGAGCAAATTAATATTAACAAAGGCGTTTATAGCGTTATATTATTTAAGTTTTAGGTCGAATTTAACCACGATAGCGATTAAAGTTTGAAACGACCTTTTAGCGAATATAAATACTTATTAATTACTATAAGCGTTTTTAATATATTAATCGCTTTATATAATAAAACGGGCCTTTACATTTTTAAAACTAATTATATTTATTAAGTTTGTAAACGTATATTTACAAATATTTTAAAGCTTATTTCCTTTTAATAAAAAACTAATTAACAGTTACTTAAGATCCCATTCTTTTATAGTTTTATAAATAAACTTTTTCGGTTTTACTAAATAATCTTTTTAACAGGTATATATTTAGCTTATTATGGCTTCGCGGCGGTAGTGATAAGTTACGTTTATATACCAAGTTTTGCGACTTAAGGATTTTATATATTATTATACTGAAAATTTTTCGATTAGGATAGGACGTATTTTAAGTAATTAATTTTCTTAAATTTTCATAATTTACCAGCCGATTATTAACCGTATGAATAAAGTAAGCTAATTGTTTTATGTTAAACGCGGTTTTTTATATTTTATAGTTATATCGATAACTATTTTTTCGATACGGAATATACCGGGAGTTTACGTTTATAACTTGTAAGAATTAGGGGCTAAGGGAATATGAAGGGATATACGCGTCACAAAGAGGACACCAAGCATACTAGGTATCATTATTACGTAATCGCTACGATATCTCTACGGAGTAGCCGCTATATAGGTAATTGCTTATTCCCCCTTAAGGGTTAGAAGGTAAGCTTTAGATTAATTCCTAACATACCCGAATTATTCCTTTTATTTTAATCCTAACATATTTAACAAATTAAAACTTTTGTACTTTAATTAAACTATAAGAAATAAATAAGATAATTACAACATTTTATAACAATAAAACGGTTGTTCCGGCCACTTAACTTATCTAAATATTAAAACTTAATCCCATTCGGTTAGGGCTTTAACGACGGCTTAATAAATATAAAGAGAAAATTTAAGTATGAAATAACAAAAACGAATATTTGAAAACAATAATAATACTTACAAAAAATCGTAACGAAAAAATAATAACGCTTATAATTAAATCGTAATATTTAGTAGTTAAACGTTATATTACGTACCTTCGGCAACGACGTAATAAACTTCTTTTATAAATGTTCCGGATTAACTTTTATAAAACTAAATAATGTCAGTATTATAAAAACCTCGGAAATCGTAATACCTAGAAATTATATAATCCTAATAAACTCGAATATTGAAAAATCTATGTTATTTATCGACAAATAAGCTACAATTTAGCGAAAAAGTAGAAAAAGATTAAATTATCTAAGGTTTTACTTAACTTAAAGTATTAAAAAAAACTTACGTAAATTTTAAGAATTTTACGACTTAATCAAACGTTACTTTCGAAAATTAATAATTTCCATTATTATATCATAAAATAAATTACACGTTATCTTATATTATACTTAAGATACGTATAAATATAAACTGGAAATGTTAGGAAAATAATAAGGCCGTAAGAATAAAACGTATAATTACTGTAATATTCGTTTAAAATTAAGTTAGCTTAAAAATAATTTTCGACAACGTTGTCGGCAATATACCGCGATGGTCCGCCCTTACTAATTTAAAGCTCGATAAAAATATATTAAGAATTTAGCGAAAAATTATTAGTTCTATTAACGATATAAATGAATTGTTATTACATTTTTATGAGCAAACGGCATTATTTTATCGATAAACTGTTTTATTATAAGGTTGCGTTTTCATATAACTAATTTCGTATCCGTAAATATATTACGCGAAACTTTAAATACGGTTTATATAAAATAACTTAAATATAAAGTTATTACTTTAAGCTTTTACATTAAAAAGATCTTACCTTACCGTAAACGGATTAATACTTCTTTAATACCTAATAACCAACTTAAAGTTTGTATTCGTAGTAAAACTTAAATTACGTAACGAATATAATTATATTTGATAAAAAGCCTTAAGCCGTATTCTGAAAAAGCTGCTTTAAATACGAGAGAATAAGTTACCATGAATTTATATATTTTAACAAAGATTAAAATATAACAGATACGTTTCGAAAATATATATACGGCTTTTAAGTTAAAAAACGCCATATATTTAACTGTTACCTTAAAATAACGTAATTTAACTATAACGAAAAATGTTATTTTCGAACGAATTATCCAAAAGGACTTTCGATAAATAATAATTCGAATCTTATACGAGACTTTCGTTAATAGGAAAAAAGTTTGTCGTTATATATATGTTACCGCTTAAAAATGCGTAAAAAAGATTAATAAATAATATTACGCAGTTAAACAAATTTAAGAGTAAATTATACTACGATATGCCGTAAAACTTTCGAAAAAAGATTAATTATTTAAATTAAATCCGAATTAAGGTTAACAATTTAATTATATAACTTTATTATAATATACATTATATAATGGTATAAATTCGGATATTCACTTCGTTTAATATTACGAAAGTAAAAAACTTTTATTTCGTTATTATAAAAGCCTAAAAATTAAATATTATACTAAGCTTTGCATAATTTTAAAAAATAAACTCCTTTATTAATTAGTTATAATTTAAGTAAAAATATCAATTTAAGCGCGAAAATATTAAGCCCGCTAGTTTAGTAAAAAAGTTATGAAATACTAGTTTTATTATAATACTAACAGGAATTTTATTTATGATAATCGATAAAAAAGATAAAAAGCTAATATTAAAAAGATACGAAAAGTATTAACGTCTTATACAAGCGAACGGCCCATATAAACGAGCGGATCAAATTTCTTAACTTTCTAAGCAGTTAATTTAATTCATATATTTTTTAACATTAACATTATAAAACATCTCATAAAAGAATCCAGAATGAATCTAACCGTTTAGGCTAAAAATAAAACCAAAAACTAAATTATAAAACACTTCGTTTTATATATAGTATTACTGAAACTACCTTAAAAATTTAATATTATAGTTAATACGCCCGAATTAATACTATCCCTAATTAGCGAAAATTAACGCTAACCGAAAAAGAAGTAATTATCGACCGAATCCTTAATTTAAATACGTAAGCGGTTTTTGTCCGGCGCCAATATGTTAAAGATATGGCGAATTTGCTACTTACGTAACGGGTTATCGGACGCGTCGGAATTAATTAGGTAATTAATTTTGTTAAACGGTAATAAAAATTTGAAACGCATTTAAATTGAAAAATAAATTATCAAGAAGTTTAATATGAAAATTAAATATATTTCGGAAATAATTTAAATTTATTCGGGATATATTCGTCAAATACGATATTATAATAAAAAATATTTATAATTTCGATAAAATAAAATTTTTAATAAAGCTTTTTATAGTAACCGGCATAATTATTAGTAATATTAAAAAACGTGAAAAGTTTAAATAAATTTAGTAAAGAAATTAGAAATAATCTATAATAATATAAATTATAAAGTTTTAAAATTAGGCCTTATTTTTCTTTATTATTTTTATTGAGATTTTTTTCTTTCACTAATTCGACGATAACCCATTTTTAGCCGAGTAAAAAGTTATTATAAACGATAACGGTTTAACGATAAAAAAATTAAATTTTAAATAAATTTAATATTGCAATTAATATATTCGAATACGTATAACAAAATCGAAACGTTTATTTATTTTCGACGGCCAGAAAAATTATTATCCGATAAAATATAAAAAATATTACGTTAATTACGATATTATTATATTTTATATTTTTATTTATTTTTTATATATTTTAACCTTTTAACCCATTTTTTTGTATTAAAATACGTTTATTCGTTATATATTGAAAGTTTTATACGACGTTACGTGACTTATATTATTAAAATAGATTTTATCGCCGGTTTCCAAATCGCGTTTAAAATTATTATAATAACCGATAATATTAAATCCGGATTCGCCGTAATTAATTTTGTTTTATTCGATCTTAATTACGTTTTTTCCGAAATAAAAATTTTAATTATATTTATATCGATCGTTTTTTTATTTACTTTTACTAATTTCGTTATTTCCTTACTTACGAAAATTTTTAAAAAATATTACCGAAATAATTTAACGAAAATATTATTTATTAGAATAAATTAAAGATTACTAAAATAACTTGCTAATAAAAATAATTAAATCGGTTAATTTCTTGATTATAAATAACTTAATATTACTATACGAAAACGTTTATTTTAAAGAGAAATATAACTTATTACGCGAAATAAACCATATCTTTAATAAATACTATAAAATTAAATATAGACGTTTTTAAAACAAAATACTTACTATAAAAGATATATAAGTTTTTATAATTACGAAAAGAAATCATAATAAATAATCGCAGTTAATAATAAACGAAAAAACGGAAATATTACGTTTGGACCAAACCCGGACATAATACGCATAGTTATAAAAAGGATATAAACGCGTTTAACGACGAAAAATCTAATTAACTTAAATTAATTTCTTACGTTATAATTAATTTATTTCAATTTGTTATTACGAAATGCTAAAAAACGGTCCGCTCGCTTATATAGGCCGTTCGCTTATGTCAAACGTTAGAAAAAAATATTATAACAATTACGCCTATTTAATTTTAAAAAAAGCCGTTAAGTTACCGGAATATATATTATACGAATATATGATAAAGTTATTTAATTGAAACCAATCGCTTTAAAACTTCTTTTACCTAATTTTTTTTAAAAAAAAGTTAAAAAGTTTTAAAAAGTTTTTAAAGGTTATGTAAGCAGATACGGTGGATTTGTTATTAGAAACAAAGGGCTTGGAGTGGCCCTAGGATTGCAAGGAATAAAGCAGAAAGCAGCTATATATAACTGCTCTTCTACTCAGATTATTAATGAGAAAAGTAGACAGGAATTAAGACACCGACTCAGATATCAAGTGCAACACATCTGCTGACAGATTATAAAAAAATAGAATAAATTAAACGTAGTAACAATTTAGGCGGAGCTCTTATTTCATTCATTTTAAAGAAAAAAAGGACGCTATACTTTTATATCGATTATAAAAAACCTAATTAGATAATATGTTAAAATCGTATACCGTTATTTTTAATATAGAAAATTTAAGCCGTTTAATAAATATTTGCGTATATACGAAGTTGGACTTAAAAGATGCGTACCGTCAAATACGTATTAAAAAGAAGTGATAAATGAAAAACCGCTTTAACGACGAAATACGGTTATTTCGAATAACTGTTTAGACTTTTTTAACCCTTTAATTACGTTTTAAATATATATTAACTGAACTTTAACGGGCTTAGTAACCTATATTTTTATCGTCTACTTCGACGATATTTAAAGAAATAGTAAAGATCTAATAAAGCACGAATAATATATTTGTAAAGTACTTAAAATACTAAGATAATAAAGGCTTTGCGCGAATATAAGCAAATGTAAATTATATATATTTTTATTTTGTTTAATCCTAAATCTTACCTAATATTATTAAGATAATATATAAATCGCGTTACAGTTATTAAAGCCTGGTAGTTACTAAAAAGCCTTTATAATATTTAAATACCTTAAATTTAACAAAGTTTTTTTAAAAATGTATTAAAATTATATAGATATTTACAGCGTTAACAAATCGGTTTTATGGATATACCAAAAAGTTTAGATAGCTATTTCTCTAAGAAAAGATAATATTTAAAATATTTTAAGTAACCTTCGTAACGAGGAAAACATTCCGGTATTTTAACCTATTGTTACTTATTCGTATCGAAGTAAATACGTCTGAAAATATTATTAAAGTAATTATATTTCAATAATATAAAAACCGTTAATACCTAGTAACATAGAAATCCCGAAAGATAACGCCGAAAAAAACTCGTTACGTTATAAACAATAACAAACTACTGGTTATTTTACATACTCCGAAAAAATAATGTTATTTATTAATTATTTACTATTCTTTATTAAACTTATTACAGATTATTGTACTTTTAAATATTTAAAATTAAAATAACGACTTATCGTAAGAGAACTAAAGTAACTAAATTATTTTATAATAATAGATTTCCTTATTACGTTCTAATCGGGAAATAATAACCCAACTAATAACTTATTAAAAAGGCCAGATTTGAAATGAAATAATAGGAACAAAAAAGCTTAAAAAAGATAATATCGAAATAATAAAAATGATTTTAAAAATAAAATCACTTTAATTAAGTGTTAAAGCTATAAATATTTATTATCTTATAAACAAAGTCGTAAATACTTCGCTAAAAATAAAAATATACCGGCCCGAGAATAAGTCGGTTAGATATATACCTAAAAAGAAAAGATATGTACTGGCTGGGGTTATAAGTCGTAAATTGTTCGTTTTACTACAGCAAAACGTTAATAACGTTTTTAAAACCGTATTATTACCGAAAAAAACAACCTAATACCTATTTAGACTTTTAAGTTATAACAAAAAAATAAATTTGCTTTTAATAAAATTTAGGAATAAAACGCTTTAAAAACGCGGAACAGATAAGCAATTATAATGCATTAAAGGTACTAATAACCTATTAAAGTATAAAGCGTAATTTACGTACTATATAACCCGGATTTACGTAGAAAACTTATTAATTAATTTTATAATTTCCTTATAGCAAGTTATTTCGGCGTTACGAAAACGTATAAGCGGTTAATCCGGAATTACTTTTGCAAAGTATAAAAGCGAGATATTAAAAATCTAAAACGGCGTTATATCAACCGTATGAAAAAATCGTTTCCCTATCGATTCCGGATCGCCCGTTAAAGGAAATTAATATGGACTTTAGTATAAGTTTACCGCTACGTATAAAGTCATACGGCGAAAGAAAATTATAACGTTATTTATATAGTAAGAAATAAAATAACGAAATATATTTACTATATCGTAACAATAATAAAACTTACTGCTAAGGGTTTAACCGAACAATTTTTTTATTACATTTTTAATTAATAGGGTACGCCCGACGGCATAACTTTTAACTATAACTCCTTGTTTACAAATACTTTCTAGAAAACCTTTTACAAACTTTCCGCAATTAAAGAAAATTAAATGTACTTTTTTACTTATAAAGGGACAAGTTAATAAAACGTTAAAACTAATTTTTAAATTATTATATATAAATATCGTACGATTTAATATAAATAAATTAAACGTTATATTTATTAGCAACATAATTTACATATAATAATAATTTTTGTGAAAAGAGATTTAAATAACGCTTACCGAAATATTTTTCAAGTATACTTTACGGGTTTAAAAAAATATCGCGTTTAAGCCGCGGTAATATACAACTTTAAGTTCAGTTAAAACAGCCTAGGAAAAAGTTACGATAATATAAGAAAAAAAGATAAAATTATAAAAATACTTTTATAACACTTAAGATACGTAGAAGAAAAATTATAATAAAAATTTCTACCAAATATATTAATTAATAAAAGTTTAACACAATGCTTTCCGATAAACATGTTAAACTTTTCCTTGTTACAAAAATTATAAACTTAAAACTAATATAAGAAATATAAATCTCATCTTTAAATAATAAAATTTATAATATTTTTTTTTCATTACTAGAGCCGTAATATAATAAAGGTAGCTTTAAAAAAACGGAAAAGTAATTTCGACGTAAATACAAAAACACATTAAAAAATAAAAATAGAGAATACTTTAGAAAATAAATAAGCTTCTATCCTGAAAAAAATATGTAAAATCCTCGCCATTACCTATTAAAAAGGTTTATTATCTCATACAAAATAGTATTTATTTTAACTAATTAACAAAGGAAGTAATTGGTAAAAAAAAGATATAACAAAAAGGTTGCAATATAAAATAAAAGTTAATTATTACTCATTATTTACTAAAGGACGTAATCGGTAATTAGTTAATTATATTAACCTTTTGAAGATATGCTTATAATTTATATAGGTATTTTATAATAGGACCTAAATTAATTTATAATAAGGTTGAAACGGAAATCTTACAACCACTTTAAGCCATTTTAAAAATATTAAATAACATTATTATTATCCTCAACCTTATTTTTAACGTTAATACTATATAACACAATAATAAAAAATTAGCTTACATTTTATTTTCGTAAAAAGTTAATATCGATTAAGAAAGGAAAACCGTTAAATATTTACGTTAAAAACGGTACAAATATTTTTTACTAATTTAATAGTTCTTAAAAAAGTTAAAAAAATACGCCGCAAAATGGTAACGATTACGTTATTACTAAAAGAAAAGATCCGGAAAATAAACTTAATAAATATTTACATAAATTACAAAGAATTTAATACAAAGTTAATAATAAATTAAATAAGGCGCCCGTTATAAAAAAATAATATAAAAACCTTAACGTCTTAAATAAACGAATCGAATATATAAGCGAACTGAATAATTTTTCGCACCTCATAATAATAACTTCAAATTACTTAATTATTACATAATAAATTAATTTAAATTAATCGGATTTTTTGTTATTAAACACTTTTATATTTTCTGTATAAGTACGCGTATTATATCCGGGTTTACCGTAAACGCCATATTTTCGTCTTTTCGTCTAAGTTTTTTTATAACGATTTTTTTCGGCCTTTATTAATTATGATTATTTACTATTACTTTTTTTGGTAGTTATAAAAGTTTATATTTTTGTAATAAGTATTTTTTATTTGTAAAAACGTTTAATTTTAATGTTTTAGCATTTATTAAAAATATAATTCGTTTCGTGTAATAAATCGTATTTTTCCCGAAAAATTCGTTTTTGTATAATAACATTGAATTATTTTGATTAAAAAATTAACTAATTTAATAATTTTAAATTTCTTTTTAGTAAATAATGCTTTTGTCGAATTATTTCGGTAATATTTTTAAACGTTATTATGAATAAGAAATTAACGGAATTAATTAAAGTAAATTAAAATTTATAACTTGGAAAAAACGCGACTAAAATCGAATAAAATAAATTCCGTTTTTGCGAATTCCGATTTAATATGATTAATTGTTATAATAACTTTAAACGCATTGCAAAAACCGGCAATAAAATCTTTTTTTAGTAATATAAGTAATGTAACGTCGTATAAAACTTTCGATATATAACGAATAAACGCGTTTTAACGAGAAAAAATAAAAAACGTTAAAAGTTTTTTTTTAAAAAGGGGGGGGGGGGGTTTTTAAATTGTATTAATTTTTTATTTA
>QJNV01000215.1:36910-107155 GCA_004155935.1 Monosporascus sp. GIB2
CCCCCCCCCCCCCCCCCCCCCCCCCCCCCCCCCCCACCCCCCCCCCCCCCCCCCCCCCCCCCCCCCCCCCCCCCCCCCCCCCATTTAAAATGTAATAATATTGTAATTAACATAATACTTTTAAAATTTATTAAATGGTAATTTTTTCGTCCGCGTTCGGTTATATTAATCGAAATAGTAACTTTATTCTAAATTTAATTTATTTATTGTTTAATTATTATGTTTATATTAATTTTTTAACCGGGTAAGAGTAGGTTATTAATTAATAAATGGAAAAGTTAATTTCTTTTGGTAAGGATAATAAATAATAGTAAAGTTTAATCTTAAAAGTTTATAACTTATATTATTATAAATTATTTCCGAATTTTTATTAAATTTATTTAGGTTTTTTTACTTTTTTTAGTATTAATAATAATTATTTCGGTTATTATAAAAACGTTTATTAAAAATTTCATTTCGTTAAAACTGTAAATATTTTTATATAATATTGTAATTTACGATTATAACCCGAATAACGTTAAATTATTTATAAATTACCTTTTAATTTTCGTATAAAACGTTTTAATTATTTATTTTTTAATTTCAACATATTTCGAATTTTTATTATTATTTAATAAAATTAGTTACTTAATTAATTTTAACGTATTTCGTAATACGTTACGTAAATAATAAAGTCGCTATATTTTTAATATATTAAGGCCGGATAGGAAACGTTTGCGTACTTAGGTTAAGAATTCGCTCAATAATTAATTCTTTTTCGGTCGACGTTAATTTTCGCAAATTAGAAATAATATCGGTTCGGGCGCGTATATTATTATATCGGTTAAAGAACGAAATTTAAGCGATTTGGTAAGTAAATTTAAATATTATATAGTTAAATTTCGGCGTTCGTTTTTTAGCTTAAATGGGTAAGTTTATTTTTGTTTTTTTTGTACATCATTCCATATTGTTAGTATTAAGAAATGAATAATTAATATTAGGTTGTTGAAATGTGCGAAAATCTATTCGGTTTGTTTATACATTCGGTTTACTTATATAGGACGTTATTTTTTATACGTTTAATAAGGTTTATTAAATTTAGTTTTAACGTTAACTTAAATGTTTTCGATTTATATAATACGTTAATAAAAAGTAAGTAAGAAAAATAAAAAGAATTAACTTAAGCCTGATGAAAGAACATAATTCTTTGTAGCAGACATAAACTTGCCCAAATCCGTAAAATTAATGTCGATAAATTCTTAAAACGTTTCAGTAAATTCAAAAAAAAAAAAAAAAAAAAACCGGGATACATCGTTACGAATTAATAATACCATTATTAAATAATAATAAAATATAAAACTTACCTTTACTATAACCGTACCCTCAAATCGGGAAGCGATATATTTATTAGTATTTGTAAAACCTCATCGATTTTAAAAGAATAAGCCGGTGTCCGAATTATAGCCATAATATACCAAATATACAGAGTATAATAAAAAGCCATAAAATGAACCATTAATAAAAAAGGAAAGAATTACTAACAAATACTTACAAAATACGTTTATAATTTTTAATAGAAAATGTCAGCTTAAAAATAGTTCGGAAAAGATTTGCAAAAAGAAAAGTATCAAAATCGTAAGAAATAAAAACTAAAACCGAAATACGAACATAAATTTACCTCCCTACTAATTAACAACGAAAGCATATAAAAACCCCGTAGCGAACTTAAAACAACAAGCTCGCTATAAACGAAAAATAGGCTATATACCGGCGAACACGAAAATAAGAAAAGAAAAAAGCTAAGTTTAAAAAGAAAAAGAAGGTTTATATATACCAAAAACGGTATATTAAAAGCGGGTCACGCCTTATTAATAAATATTACCTTTTATCACTTACTCCTATTTGTTACAAGGCCACTACGCCCCCTTAATAAGAATAACTCACTAGCTATAACATGTAATAAAAATAGACTTATTAAGGCCTTTAAGAGTAAAGACTTAAGGAGAAGAAAACTTTATTAAAAGCTAAGAGAATATGAAAAAATATACGCGTTATAAAAAGGACGCCAAATATATTAAGCATTATCACTATGCAATAGTTATAATATCTTTACGGGATAGCCATATAAATAATTACTTACTTCCCCTTAAAGAAAAAAAGGCAAGCTTTAAACTAGTTCTTAACATACTCGTCTTATTCCTCTCACTTTAATTCTAACACATTTAATAGTAAGATACCTTTGTTTTTTACTGTTACTTTAAGTTAAATAAAACGATAAAAGCTTTAGGTTACTTTCTTGTTTCCGTTAATGTAATAATCGTAGTAATTATTAAGGTAAACATTAATAAAGGTAATAAGCTAAGGAGCGAAAATAGTTCGAATATAACGATCGTATAAAAATAATTAAGTTTATAAAAACAGGCTTATTTTTCCTTATTCCGTACGTTTCGTACGTATACTATTTTGGTAGTACCCTTTTCAATTAATCGATAGTTAAATTATTTCGTTTAAATTCTCGTTTTCCTTTTATATTTGTATTCTTAGGTAATTTAAGCCTTGATTAAAAAATCGTACTTGTCGTAATAACTTAATAACTTTTATTTAACGTATAAAGGGTAGCTTTTTAAATTTTAATATTACCTAAACAATGATCCTTTCGTTAAACTATATGTTTTAAATGCCGATAATTTTATTAAATAATAAGTTATAAATTTCGTAAATATTCGTAATTTGGTAGCCGATAAGATAATTAATTTATACTTTAAAATTTAATTTTTAAAATCTCTATCTTTTCTTATAACGTCTTATACTACCAAGCGAGCGAAACTACCGAACGAGCGAAGATTTAGCCTCTCCCAAATAATAAATTCGAATTGATAAACTATAAAATATCAAATTAACTAAAATTAATCGGATTTTTTTGGGCTAAACGTTTGTACAGCTTTTTCACAAGTACGCTTATTATGTCCGAGCTTGCCGCAAACGCTATATTTCCTTTTTTTCGTTTTAACCTTTTTACGACAATTACTTTTAGCCGTTATTCGTTGTATTTTTTTACCGGCTTTTCTTTTCCGCTAGTAAAGCTTATTTTATTATATAATAAATTCTATTTATTAAAAATACGTTTATTATTAGTTTTCCGACCATTACTTAAAATATGATTCATTTAACCTAATTAAACGTTTTTTTCTCGAAGAAAAGCAGTTTTAAGTAAAGAAAATATATAACTTCTTATTATAAGGTTAGCTGACTTAAGAATCTTAATTCCTTTTTTCTCCTTTTTACAAAGAACGTGTTTATTTTTTTATTTTTCGGATATTTTTAAGGGTTTTCGCGGGCAAAGAAATAAAATCGGCGGAAATTAACGAGGAAACGGTCGGCGTAAATATAATTAAAAGAATTTCGAATATGAAAAAACCGTTATTAAAATTAAATGGAATAAAACCAATTTTCGCATTCCGGTTTTAATATTATCGAACGTTATAATAATTTAAAACGCGTCGTAAAAACCGGCAAAGAAATTTTTTATAATAATACAAATATAATAACGTCGTAATAAATTTTTAATATATAACGAAAAACGCGTTATAAAATTAAAAAAATAAAATTTATTAAAATGTTAAAATTTCTACGAAAAATACGCGGAAATGTAAAATATAATAATATTATAATTTGCGTAATATTTTTCGAATTTTATCGTATAATAATTTTCGTAACCGTCGAAAATAAAAAAACGTTTGAAATTTTCTATATGCGTTCGAATCTATTTATCAAAATGTTAAATTTATTCGAGACTTAATTTTTGTATTATTTATTTTTTATTACTTAATACGATTTTTTAATTAATTATTAATAATAAATAATTGGAGTATTAAAATTAAAAATATTCTTTTTTCGTTATAATATAAATAACGGTATAACTTAACTTTTAAAATTAATAATTTAAATAATAATAACTTATTTTCTATTTTATTAATATATTTAATTAAGGTTTTTACGTTTTTCGGCATTAATAATTATCATATTCGTTATTATAAAAGCTTTTATTAAAAGTTTTATTTTATTGAAATTATAAATATTCTCTTTTTGTAATATTATATTTCGCGATATGAATTCGAATAAACTTAAACTATTTACAAAATATTTTTAGATTTTCCCATCATATTTTTAATAATTAATATTTCAATTTAAATATATTTAAAGTTTTTTTTACTCTTTAATAATTTTTAACGCTTAATTAACTTTAACGCGTATCGTAACAGGTTAAGTAAATAGTAAATTCGCTATATTTCTAATATGTTAAAGCCGGATAGGAAACGTTCGCGTATTTAGGTTAAGCATTCGGTTAATAATCGATATCTTCTCGGTCGGCGTTAATTTTTGGGAATTAGCGGTAATATCTATTGAGGCGTATCGACCGTAATAGCGGGCATTTAAAATCAATTCGGGAACGTTATAAATAAAATATAGCTTTTGAAGATAAACTCCGGGTTTCGTTTTTTAGCCTAAATAACTAAGTTTATCCAAGCCTTTTTTGTAAGACGTTTTATATTATTGTGGTTAAGAAACTCATAATTAAAGTTAGAAGGTTAAAAAGTTAAAAATCTTCGCTCGCTTAGTAATTTCGCTCGCTCGATGGTGTGAGACGTTAGCGATAGCTATTATAACGTAGGTTATATAGTTTTATGCTCTAAGGTGAGCTTATTAAAGCTTCCGATTAAATATTATAATAGTATTTTTATACGTTAAGTAAATGTGCTAAGTTTTATATAGGCTTTATAAAAACTACGTATTTAAAAGTACGGTTAGATAGATATATTATCGTTTTAAAAATATATACGATTAAAAATAAAAGTATTTTAGCGTTATTTCGTATCATAATTGCCTTTTCCTTAATTACATTTTAAGCGTGTTGCATCCCCGTTTTAAGCTTAAGTATGCGGTGTTAAAGGCTTAAGTCTGATATTAAAAAAAGGCAATTACAGCATATCTTAAAGTTGGTAATTTTTTAAAATCTTATTGTCGTATTTAATAACGTATAAAAGGATTTTGTTTTGATTTTTTAAAACCTTTAGAAAATATCAAAACGTTGTAATTAATATATTTTAATGTCGATCCCTATGGTAGATATTATAGGTAAAGCTCAAGTACCTGTTTATAGTAAATATAACGTATTTATATATTTTAAAGTTTTTTTTCGAAGTTTGTAAAATCGATAGCGATTCGCTGCTCTAATTAGAATGTTCCCTTTTTCGGCTTACGGCGTATTTATCTTTTGGCCTTCGCCTTATTATACGTTTGATATTCGATTATTATAAACCTTTTTAAGCGTACTCCTCTTATATAGGATTATAACTAGGCGAATATTTTAAAACTTAAATGTTTTAATTTTAAGTGTTATATAGTATTATTACCGATTTGCGGTAGTTTCGCTATATACGAATTAACGTTTCGTTTATAGGTAATTAAAGTTATATAAAGCATTATTAAGTTAATATTTTCGATACTAAATTAATTAAATTTGCTTATTAATATTGTAATAATCTTATTATATTTATCTCGAATATAGTTATTAAATTTTTATTATCTTATTAGTGCCTTCTTTTTCGGAGCTATCGGAATAATATTACATTATACGCGAAGTTCTCGTAATATGTTACGTTGAATAAACGTCACATTTTAAGGGTTTCAAAGTTTTAAAATAATATATTTACTTTTGTATATTTATTAATCAGCACGAAATTGTCCCTTACGTACATACCGTCGCGTTGGATCGTTATCTTATTATTCAAAAATTTACTAATTAGGCTAAAAATATATATCGTAAAGGCTAAGTTTTAAATAAATAAATTCTTTAAAAGGTAAAACCCAACGTTTATCGTATCGCATTAATCGAAAATTAAAAAGTACGTTAGTATTCGTTTTACTTTTTTTGCCAGTTAATTTAGCTTTTAAGTAATTTTATTTTAAATTAATCTCGAGATTATCTTATTTAAGGTAAATTTTATTAGAGCTTTATTAAAAAACGCGTAATAGTATTAAAGTAGCGTATACGTAAGGTTTAAGCCCGTTTTATCCCTAATCCTTTAGGCGTTCGATTTATTACGTTTTTGTTTAGTGTTATTGTTATTTCGGCCCGTTTGGGAACCTTTCTAATTACCTTGTTTCGGCCTTTTCCTAAAGGCCTTATTATGTAGTTGATTCTTAGTATTTTTATTTTTTCCTAATTAGGATCGTTTTAATTAAATAGGTTTGTAAATATCTCGTATAGCGTTAAAAATGTTAATTTAACGTTTTTAAATATATATATAATAATTAAGATATGTTTTAATAATTCAAAATGTTAGTTGTTATTTTGTAATAATGTCAGCAGTCACAGTGATCAAATGCAGTAGCCTGGCGCAAACTGTATGTTAATGTTGAACTAGATTACAAACGTCTGAGCCAAGCTCCTATTACATATCCAAATCCATGCTCAAAAAGCTTCTTCCAAATAAAAGGTATCCCAGGCTACATCCTGCAGCCTAACCCACCAGCCGGGAGCACCTTAAAGTACTAATTGCCGACACGCCCTTTTGCTTTAGGTAATTTCGGTTACTAAATCCCTCGAAAATAATTAACTAAATTTTAATCTGTTAAAAAATTAAAGCCCTATATTAATCAATTTCCTATATCCTTTCAAATCCCAAATTCGCTACGAATCGCTCGAAATCAACCCTATCTAATAACTTTGTAAGCCCATCTACTGGGTTATCCTTATTTTCAACGTATTGGAAGCTGATATTACCTTCCTGTACCTTCTGCCGTACGTAATAGTACTTTAGCCGAATGTGGCGCTTCTTTCGGGTTATTTGGGTCTTTGTCACCTATTTTAGCGTATTTATATTATCCTCCAGAATGGAAATGGGGCTTTTTAGCATAAGCTTTAACTTTATTAAAAAGTTCTTAATCCCGGCAACCTTAATTATAATTATTCCTACCCTTACGTATTTTGTTTTAATGGTATATTTAATAATAACCCCTTATAACTTTAAAAATTATAAAACAGGTACTTTAGTTATAAAAAATACGTAACTTATAATAAATTTCGCCGATTTATTATCCGTAAAATTTATATTTATTATTTCGAATAAATTTAAGTCGTTATATTTCTTATACGGGTATTTTTCGTTTAATTTCCGGTACCGAAATAATAAATTTATAATATCGTTTAAATACCGTAATAATTATTTAATATATTTTTAATATTTAAATAACGGGTTATTTATAAACTTAATTTAAGTTAACGTTATAAACGTTATATTTAATTTATTAATATAATTAGAAAAATTAAATTTCTTTATAAAGTTTACGTATTCGTAAGTATTTTTTTTTTAATTACGTTTTTTTTATTTTTTATTACGTATTATAAGTAATTTTTAATAAATAACGTAAGTTATTTCCGTATAATATTTAATTTTAATAACTTTAATATTTTTTAATATATTATTATTAATTTAATTTAACGTTTTTAATAAATACCAAACGAATAATTTGTACGTTTAAATATTAATTCGTATTATTTAAATTTTTAATAAATATATTTTAACGATTTTGTTAGTAATATTTTTTAAATATTAAAAATTAGGTCCCATAAATAGGAAATCGTCGACGTACGAAACGATAACGTTTTTTAATTTATCGTTACGGTAAATCGCGTTATCCGAAATTAATAAACGAATATCTTATTTCGCCAATATTTTTTTAATTTTTTTTATTAAATAATTCCGATTTATTTTAAGCCGTATAAAAGGTTTATTAGCTTAATAATTTTTTTAAAATAATATTAATATGTTTTTTTATTTTTTTTAATATAAGGAATTATTTTATGTAAATATTTTCTTTTAGGTTATTATTTAAATACGTAATAATAAAATTAATTTAAATTATATATTAATTTAAGGTAATAATTAAAATTATTAAAATTTTTTAATGTATAACTTTTATAATATTAACTGTAATTTTGTTATAATTAATATTTTTCCGTTAAGTAAATTTTTTAACGTAAATATAAACCTTATATTTTTTTAATTTTTTTATAAACGTATATTTTTTTTAATATTTATTTAATGTTTATTAAATACCCGTAACTTTTATTATTTATTATAAAATAAAAAACTTTTTATTATAAGTTTTTTTTAATTTTAATAAAAATAATTTTAAATTATATTTCGCGTTTTAGGTTTTTTATTATTTCTTTTAATAACGGGCCGTTATTTATTATAATATATAACCTGTAACCGTTTTTATCGTCGATATTAATTAATAATAAGTAAAAATAAAAAAGGTACGGGTATAGGTTAATTAAATTATTTAAATTATCGCTTTTTTGGGTTAAAACCAGTTTTAGCTTACGTATTAGTTTTAAGGCTTCGTCCGGGGCTTTTAGGATATACCGCTTAAGGACCGTTTTTTTTAAGCGTCCCTTTTTGGGCTTGATTTGTTTGGTTTCCTAATTTGTATTATTTTTTGAAACGACGTTATAGTTCTTATTTTGCATTTTAACGCCTTATTTTTGATTTTGATGGTATTTTAAACGTTTTTATACGGGTTACGGAAATAATCGAATAATATTTTTCGGGCTAAAAGGTTATTTTAATTTTTTTAGGTTTTTATAAATAATAACGTATGGTATTGTTAGTAATTTGCAGTTTTTTAATAGTTATATTTTGTAATTATATATATTTTAATAACTTAATAATATTTTTTTTGTTTTACGGGTTATTAATTTTTTTAATTTAGTTTTGTAATTTTTGTTAATTAATATTATATATTTATTATTAAAAATCCGTAAGTAATTATTATTAAATTTATGGGATTTATTAAATTTAAATACGTTTTTGAAATATTTAATTAATATTATATTTTTTATTATTAATTAATTAATTCGGTTAACGGTATGCGTTATAACTTTTATTATAAAGTTTTAAAAATATGTTAATATTTTTATTTATGTTATTATTACGCGTATTTCGTTTTAAAAGAATTATATATTACGTTTCGTAATTCCGTTTTGATATTAGTTATAAGCGTTAGAAATTACTAATTTAATATTTTTTACCGCGTAAAAATTTTCGATTTTTATTACGCCGAATTTTTTACTATTATTAAGGCGTAAAATTTGTATTATTCGTTTTTTATTTTCCGTATTAAGGGGTAACGTTTTTAAACGTTTAATTATTTACGTAATATACGTATATAAGTTTTTTTCAATTTTATCCTTAATTTTAAATAAGTAATATTTTTTATAACGTAATAAGTTATTTGTAATAAACCCGAAATAACCGTTATTTTCGATATTAATAGGTTTAACGGTTTTTACGTCGTATTAAATAATTTTTTTTACGTAAATTACCTTTTTTTATAAATTAATAAATAATATTTTCCGTATTTTTTTTTCGTTATACGTTATATAAGGTAACGATTTTATATTATTAAGGTTTAAATTTATTCCCGTAAATTTTTTAATGGTTTAAATTAATCGTTTAATATTAAAGTAATAAAAGCGGTAATATTAAAAAATAATTTTTTTTATAATTTCGTTAATTATAAAAATTTTACCGTACCTAAAGGTTTTAATAAGAGCGTTTTTTAAGTTGTTAATTAAATTACCGCCGTTTTTTTTACCGAATGGCCTTTTTAGCCCGTATCCTTATTAATAATTATTATTTAGAGATTTTAAGCCCTTAATAATAAATTTTAATTTTTTATAAAGTTATAAAAAAATTTTTTTTCGAAAAACGTTAATAATTATTAATTTAATTTTATTAAAAGTAATTAAGGTATTTTTATTTAAGTAATTTCCCTTTTTATAAAATATTTTTTTAAAAAATATTTTTAACGGGAAATCGTTAATATATAACGTATATTTTATTATAACCTTATTATTTTTTTTATAAGGATTTTTTAAGAGTTATTTTATAATACCGATAAAAATAATAATTATAAGTTTTCCGCCTGTTATGATATAAATTCCCTTAAACTTAATATCCAGTATTAAATCTCTTTCGAAATCGCCGATATTGTTAATAATATTAACGTTCGTTTTTAAATCTTAAAGTAATTTGTTTTTATCGTTTTTTATAAATAAGTGCATATGCAATAACATGGCGCTGCTTATAATTGTTACCTTAATTATTTCAAAGCAGTTAGCCACCTGTTGCTTAATGCGCTTAGTTATTTATGGCTTAACAGTAATTCTAGCGTAATTGGTCTTTATAATTTCAGGGCGCTCAATCGCCTAAAGCACAGTGCTCTCGGTCGCCTGCAGCCGTAACTCAAGACAGTCGGTTCCCTGCGGCTCAAGGCTCTAAATTGCCTGTAGCTTAGGGCGCTTAGGGCTCTCAATCTCTATGCAATCGGTGCAGTCAGCTACTGCAGCTTCAGTTGCTTCAGTTGCTTTAGCGCTTTCGAGCACTAAAACCACGGTAATGTTAGCCTTCTGAATCATTTTATCATACTACCGCATAAGGTACTAAAGCTGTTGCTCCTTAATATGGGCGCTAAAGGTCTTTCCATTTGATCGGTACAGGTCTTTCAGGCCTTTAGGGATGAACTGCTCCTCGCTCTGTCCACCGCTACGGGTGTTACGAAAGCTGTTGCTTCGGTTGTTCTAACTGCTATTGCCACTGTTGTTGCCCTAACGCTGGCTGCCACTTTTTCCTTTCTTGCCCTTGCCGTTCTTGTCCTTTTGTGGCTTAGGGCAGTTTTTCGCCATGTGCCCATATTTGCCACAGTTAAAACAAAGTGGCTGCCTATTTTTGTTCTATACGGGCTTGCCATTTCGGGTGTTATTATTTTTGTCCTTTCGGGCGTTAGCGGACCGTTCGTTATTTTTTTTTTGTTAAATCGGTTATGGAATTCGTTATTAAAGTTATCGATTAATTGTTAAAAGGAATAATTCGTTTGTTATAATATTAATTAAATGGTTTTATATTAATTATTAACGCGGTTTTTTATAATAATAAGAAATATGATAATTTATTTTTTTATTTTAAATCGTATGTTATAATTTTTTACTTCCCGGAAAAGTTTTTAAAATTTAGTAATTAATTATATTAAATTTTTTTTGTCGTAAATAACTTTATTAAGTTTTTTCCAAAAGGATTTTTGCCGGGATTTGCTTATCGTTACGTAAGTTTTCCGAAACGTTTTTAATATTTTCGTACTTTTTTTAATATTTATAATTAATTTTTAAAAATGTTTTTTTGCAAATTTTAATAATAATTTTCATTAAACATAATTAATTTAATTAATTTAATTTTATTTCGTTTAGGTAATTAATTTTTTTATTATAAGGTTTAAAGTATTATTTTAAAATCTTTAATTAACTTAACCTATTAAGTAATTTTTTTTATTTAGGGAAAAATTAAAACGTTTTTAACGTAACTTATTATTTTTATTATTGGATTTTTTAAAATCCTTTAAGCCAAGGCCTAATTTGTTGGAATTATTTGAATTGCTAAAGTTACTGCTAGGGGAGCTATGGCGGTCTTTTTTCTTTTTTAAGGGACTCCCAAATAAATCCGAGGAGGAACTATCTGAATCATCAGGGTTATCACGTGCCACCCCCTTAGGTAGCTTGCTCTTCTGTCTTTTCGGGGGGTCCAGAGGGTTAGGTTTCTCTGTGGACCACCTCCTAGGTTTCGTCTCGCCTTCTCTTAATGGGTTGATCTCCTCCACATCGCTTTTCAAGGCGATAAGTACTTCCTTGGAGCTACCTGCCTTAACCTTAGGTGGTAGGGCGCTTTCTAACGCTTTCGGTTATATACTAATGCTGCGCGAGCTTTTAGAGCTTCGCGTTTTCTAACGTTAAAACGCATCCAACAGCTAAATCATCGCATTTTCGAGCCGGTCCATTATATCACCGGTTTTTTGGTTCTAAAGCTTTAACTTCCTAACCTTATCTTTAACCTGCTAATACTTATCCTCTCGTGCCCTAACGTCGCGTCTAATACCGCTTATGTTAGTACCCAGGGAGGTATAAAGCTTGTTTAGGTTATTAACGTTTTACTGTTTCTAGATAAGGGTTTTGTATCGCTTATTCCTTAACTGTTAAGGTAATTAAGTTAATAAGGTACCTTTTAAAGACGCCCCGAAGGCAGGTCTTTTCCCTGCCGCCACACTTAACGTGGGCTTCTGTTCCACCTTTTCCTTACTGTAATATTTTTCGTCCTAGGGAACGTTCCTATTTTGGGAAGGTCTTTGCTGGGGAAAAGGGAATAAGGGTTTTAATAAGCCGTTTTGCTTAGTAAAAAGCTACCCGGGGATTAATTATTCGTTCGCTATCGTTAATTGCTAAACTTTTTGTTAGTTAAACGATTCGTTTTAAAATTTCGCGTTTTTTCCGTTAATTTAATTTTGCAAATAATTATTTCGTTTAACGTATTAAGTATTAATTAATAACCAAAAAATGTTACCATATTAATAGTTATAATAATCAAATATAATAACCTGGCGCAAATTATATGTTAATATTAAACTAAATTACAAACGTTTAAGTTAAATTCCTATTACATATCTAAATCCATATTTAAAAAGCTTTTTTTAGACAAAAGGTGTCCCAGATTGCATCCTGCAGCCTGACCCACCAGCCGGGAGCACCTTAAAGCACTAATTACCGACAAGTAATTACTTATTCCGTTTTCGATTTTAGCCCTTTTTATTTATAAGAAAGTTGTCGTTTATATTTTAATTATAGGAGTTAATATTATATATAGATTTTAAATTTATACGATCGCTATTTTCGTTTTTAGGGTATTATGTCGTTATTTTTAGGCGATAATCTTTTGCTATTTTACGATTTTTTCGTTCAGTTTTTTTACTAACTTTAAAGCTTATTTTAACCGTTTACGGTATTTCTGTTAAATTTTGATTAAAAGCCTGTTGTCGTATACTTTGCCGGATTTAGCCAGGTTGGTATATTACCCCCTTAAGTTTTTTTCTGTAACAAAGTTTATGTTTTTAATTTTTGAAAATCCTAACTTTAAAATCCATTTCGTAAACTTGTTGATTTATGTCGGCAGTTAGTGCTTTAAGGTGCTCCCGGCTGGTGGGTTAGGTTGTAGGATGCAGCCTAAAACACCTTTTATCTGGAAGAAATTTTTTAAGTATGGATTTAGATATATAATAAAAGTTTAACTTAAATGTTTATAATTTAAAAAAACATTAACATATAGTTTGCGCTAGGTTATTATATTTAATTATTATAATTATTAATATGGTAATATTTTTTAATTATTAATTAATACCTCATACGTTAAACGAAATAATTATTTGCAAAATTAAATTAACGGAAAAAACGCGAGGTTTTAAAGGAAGTTACTTAACTAACAAAAAGTTTAATAGTTAACGATAACGAGCAAATAATTAATTCCCGGGCAGTTCCTTATTAAGCAAAGCGGCCCATTAAAATTTCCATTCCCTTTTCCCCAGCAGGGACCTTCCTACGATAGGAGCGTTCCCTAGGACGAAGAATATTATAGTGAGGAAAAGGAGGGAACTACGTTAAGTATGGCGGCAGGGAAGAAACCTACCTTCGGGGCGTCTTTAGAAGGCACCCCACTAACTCAGTTACCTCAACAACTAAGGAATAAGCGATACAGAACCCCCATCCAGAGACAGCAGAACGCTAATAACCTAAACAAGCTTTACACCTCCTTGGGTACCAACATAAGCGGTATCAAACGCGACGTTAGGGCACGAAAGGATAGATATCAACAGGTCGAAAATGAGGTTAAAGAGCTGAGGCTCCAGAACGAAAGAAACACTAATCTGATGGAACGCATGAACAGCATGATGATACAGCTGTTAGGCGCGCGGAGCTTTAAAAGCTCGCGCAACGCTAGTGTGCAACCGAAGGCGTCAGAAAGCGCCCCACCTGAGGTCAAGGCAGGTGGCTCCAAGGAAGTACCCATCGCCCTGGAAAGCGATGTGGAGGAGATCAACCCACTGAGAGAAGGCGAAACGAAGCCTAGGAGGTGGTCCATAAAGAAGCCTGACCCCCTGGACCCCCCGAAAAGACAGAAGAGCAAGCCACCCAAAGGAAAGGGAGTGGCACGCAGTAACCCTGATAATTTAAACAGTTCCTCTTCGGACTCGTTTGGGGGTCCCCCAAAGAAGAAAAAAAACCGCCACAGCTCCCCCAGCAGTAGCTCTAGTAGCTTAGATAGCTCCAGCGAATTAGGCCTTGGCCTGAAGGATTTTAAGAAATCCAGTAATAAAAATAACAAATTATGTTAAAAACGTTTTAATTTTTCCTTAAATAAAAAGAATTATTTGGTAAGTTAAATTAATTAAAAATTTTAAAATAACGCCTTAAACCTTATAATAAAAAAAATTAATTACGTAAATAAAATAAAGTTAAATTAATTAAATTAATTATATTTAGCGAAAGTTATTATTAAAATTTGCAAAAAAACGTTTTTAAAATTAATTACAAATATTAAAAAAAGTACGAAAATATTAAGAACGTTCCGGAAAACTTACGTAACGATAGGAAAATCCCGGCAAAAATCTTTTTAAAAAAAGTTTAACAAAATTACTTACGATAAAAAAAACCTAATATAATTTATTATTAAATTTTAAAAATTTCTGCGGGAAATAAAAAGTTATAATATACGATTAAAAACGAAAAAATAAATTATTATGTTTTTTATTGTTATAAAAAATTATGCTAATAGTTAGTACAAAATTATTTAATTAATGTTGCGGTAGACGGATTATTTCTTCCAGCAACTGATCGACGACTTTAACAGCGAATTCCATAACCGATCCAACAAAAAGAAGAATAACGGACGGTCCGCCAACGCCCGGAAGGGCAAGGGAAACATCCAAGATGGCAAGCCCGCATGGAACAAGGATGGGCAGCCACTCTGCTTCAACTGTGGTAAGTATGGGCACATGGCGAAAGACTGCCCTGAGCCACAAAAGGACAAGAACGGCAAGGGCAAGAAAGGAAAGCGAGGTCAGAATAGTGGCCAGGGCAACAACAGTGGCAACAACAGTGGCAACAGCAGTCAAAACAACCGAAGCAACAGCTCTCGCAACACCCGTGGCGGTGGACAAAGCGAGGAGCAGTTCATCCCTGAGGGCCTGAGAGACCTGTACCGATCAGACGGAAAGACCTTCAGCGCCCACATCGACGATCAGCAGCTTCAGGACCTCATGCGGTGGTATGACGAGATGATTCAGAAGGCTGACTCCACCGTAGCTTTAGTGCTCGAAAGCGCTGAAGCAGCTGAAGCAACTGAAGCTGCAGCAGCTGACTGCACCGATTGCACAGAGATTGAGAGCCCTGAGCGCCCTGAGCTACAGGCAATTCAGAGCCCTGAGCCGCAGGGAACCGACTGCCCTGAGCTACGGCTGCAGGAGACCGAGAGACCTGGGCTTCAGGCAATTGATCGCCCTGAAGTTACAGTAGTTGACGACGCTGACAGCTTTGTCAGAACTGAGCCATAGGTGGCTGAATGCCCTGAAGTAACTAAGTCGACAGTTGTCGGCAGCGCCATGCTTTTGCATATGCACTCCTCCATGGAAGACGATAAAGACAAGTTACTTTGGGATTTAGGAGCGAACGTTAATATTACTAACAATATCGGCGATTTCGAGAAAGACTCGATATTAAATATCAAGTCTAAAGGAATTCACATTATAACAGGCGGAGAACCTATAGCTGCCACTTTTATTGGCATTATGAAATAACCCTTAAAAGGCCCCCATAAAGAAAATAACGAGGTTATAATAAAGTATACGTTATATATTAATAATTTCCCGTTAAAAATATTTTCTGGAAAGATATTTTACAGAAAAAAAAGTTACCTGGATAAAAATATTTTGGTTAACCTTAATAAAATTAAATTAATAATTATTAACGTTTTCCGTAAAAGATTTTTTTTATAACTTTATGGGAAATTAAAACTTATTATTAAAAATTTAAAATTTTTAAACGATAATTATTAATAAAGATACGGGTTAAAAGGGTTATTCGGTAAAAAAAATAACGGTAATCTAATTAACGATTTAAGGAACGTTTTTATTAAAACCTTTAAATACGGCAAAATTTTTATAATTAACAAAATTATAAAAAAAATTATTTTTTGGTACCGTTATTTTTATTACCCTAATAATAAACGATTAATTTAAATTATTAAAAACTTTACGGAAATAAATTTAAATTTTAACGATATAAAATCGTTATTTTATATAACTTATAACGAAAAAAAAATACGGAAAATATTATTTATTAACTTCTAAAAAAATAATATACGTAAGGGAAATTATTTGATATAATATAAAAACCGTTAAACTTATTAATATCGAAAATAACGGTTATTTCGGGCTTATTATAAACGATTTATCGTATTACAAAAAATATTACTTATTTAAAATTAAAAACGAAATCCAAAAAAACTTATGTACGTATATTACGTAAATAATTAAACGTTTGGAAACGTTATTTTTAAATACGGAAAATAAAAAACGAATAATATAAATTTTACGCTTTAACGGCGGTAAAAAATTCGGCGTAACGAAAATCGAAAATTTTTACGCGATAAAAAGTATTAAACTGGTAATTTTTAACGTTTATAATTAATATTAAAACGAAATTACGGAACGCGGTATATAATTTTTTTAAAATAAAATACGCGTAATAATAACGTAAATAAAAATATTAACATATTTTTGAAATTTTATAATAAAAATTATAACGTATACCGTTAACCGAATTAAATAATTAATAATAAAAAATATAATATTAATTAAATATTTTAAAAACGTATTCGAATTTAATACCAAAAAATTACATAAACTTAATAATAATTACTTACAGATTTTTAATAACAGGTATATAATATTAATTAATAAAAATTACAAAACCAAATTAAAGAAATTAATAACCCGTAAAACAAAAAAAGTATTATTAGGTTATTAAGGTATATATAATTATAAGATTTAATTATTAAAAGGTGGTAAATTATTAATAATACCATACGTTATTATTTATAAGGATTTAAAAAAATTAAAATAACCCCTTAGCCCGAAAGATATTATTCGGTTATTTTTATAACCCATATAAAAACGTTTGAAAATATCGTTAGGGTTAGAAATAAGGCGTTAAAGTACAAAATAAAAATTATAACGTTATTTTAAAAAATGATACAAATTAAAAAATTAAATAAATTAAGCTTAAAAAGAGACGCTTAAAGAAAATGGTCCTTAAGTTATATACCTTAAAAGCTCCGGATAAAGCCTTAGAACTAATATATAAGCTAAAACTGGTTTTAACTTAAAAAGGTAATAATTTAAATAATTTAATTAACCCGTATTTATACTTTTTTCATTTTTACTTATTATTAATTAATATCGCCGATAAAAACGGCTATAAATTATATATTATAATAAATAATGGCCCGTTATTAAAGGAAATAATAAAAAACTTAAAACGTAAAATATGGTTTAAAATTATTTTTATTAAAATTAAAAAAAATTTATAACGTAAAACTTTTTATTTTATAATAAATAATAAAAGTTACGGATATTTAATAAACGCTAAATAAGTATTAAAAAAAATATACGTTTATAAAAAAATTAAAAAAATATAAGGCCCGTATTTACGTTAAGGAATTTACTTAACGGAAAAATATTAATTATAACGAAATTATAATTAATATTATAAAAGTTATTTATTAAAAAATTTTAATAATAATAATTATAACCTTAAATTAATATATAATTTAAATCGATTTTATCGTTATTTACTTAAATAATAACTTAAAAAAAATACTTATATAAAATAATTTTTTATGTTATAAAAATATTTTAATACGTATTTAAAAAATAAAAAAATATATTAATATTACCTTAAAAAAATTATTAAATTAATAAACTTTTTATACGGCTTAAAATAAGCCGAAATTATTTAATAAGAAAAAATTAAAAAGATATTAACGAAATAAAATATTCGTTTATTAATTTCGGATAACGTAATTTACCGTAACGATAAATTAAAAAACGTTATCGTTTCGTACGTCGATAATTTCCTATTTATAAAACCCAATTTTTAACGTTTAAAAAATATTATTAATAAAATCGTTAAAAACGTATTTATTAAAAACTTAAGTAATATGGATTAATATTTAAACGTACAAATTATCCGTTCGGTACTTATTAAAAACGTTAAACTAAATTAATAATAATATATTAAAAAAATATTAAAATTATTAAAATTAAATATTATACAGAAATAATTTACGTTATTTATTAAAAATTACTTATAATACGTAATAAAATACGAAAACGTAATTAATAAAAAAAATACTTACGAATACGCGAATTTTATAAAAAAATTTAACTTTTTTAATTATATTAATAAATTAAATATAACGTTTATAACGTTAACTTAAATTAAATTTATAAATAATCCGTTATTTAAATATTAAAAATATATTAAGCGATTATTACAATATCTAAACGGTATTATAAATTTATCGTTTCGGTACCGGAAGTTAAACGAAAAGTACCCGTATAAAAAATATAACGATTTAAATTTATTTGAAATAATAAATATAAGTTTTGTAAACGATAACGAATCGGCGAAATTTATTATAAGCTGCGTATTTTTCATAATTAAAGTACCCGTTTTGTAATTTTCGAAATTACAAAATATTATTATTAAGTATATTACTAAAGTAGAATACGTAAGGGTAGGAATAGCTGCAACTAAAGCTGCCGGAATTAGGAATTTCCTGATAAAGCTAAGGTATATGCTAAAAGGCCCCATTCCTATCTTAAAGGATAATATAGGTGCGTTAAAGTGGGTAATAGAGATTTAAATAACTCGAAAAAAACGCCATATTCGGCTTAAATACCATTACGTACGGTAAGAGGTACAAAAAGGTAATATTAATTTCTAGTACGTTAAAAGTAAGGATAACCCAGTAAATAAGCTTATAAAGCCCTTAAACAGGGTTAATTTCGAAAGATTCGTAACGAACTTAGGATTTAAAAGGATATAGGTATTTGATTAATGGAAATAGGGCTTTAGTTCCCTATAGATTAAAACTTAGTTAATTATTTTTAAGGGATTTAGTAGCCGAAATTACCTAAAGCAAGAAGGCGTGTCGGCAGTTAATGCTTTGAGGTGCTCCCGGTTGGTGGGTTAGGCTGCAAGATGTAGCCTGGGACACCCTTTGTCTGGAAGAAGCTTTTTGAGCATGGATTTGGATATGTAATGGGAGCTTGGCTCAGACGTTTGTAGTTTAAAGAAACATCAACACACAGTTTGCGCCAGGCTACTGCATTTGATCACTGTAACTGCTGACAATTTATCTATAAAAGTTTTTTTATTTCCGATTTTCGGAAATATATATCGCGAAGTTTTAATTGCAGACCTATATATCTTTAATTATTATCTTAAGAGCGTTTGTTAAAAAATTAATATAATCGATATTTTCGGTGGTTGCGCCGAAAGATATCCCCTTAAAGGCGATAAGACGTCTCGACTAACAATTTTTCAGAAGGTTCTAGGCCTAAAACGGAAATTGAGCCCACTTTAGCCCCTAAAAAGGTCCACTAGAGCTCTACTAAGTTGCGCTACAGCACAAAACTGCGAATGTAAAGGTATTTTAAATGTGGACGTCAACGATATTCCTGTTTTTTTTTCCGCTTAACATCTTGTTTCCTATTAGTTTTTAGTACAAAATTAACGCAAAATGGAACGGAAACAGAAAGTTGTAAACGTTAAAATAAAATCATAAACTTTTACGATACAGCTTAACCCTAACGCGTATAAAGAAAACCTTATAAATAAAACCACTTTCCGCTTTAACGCGTTATTTAATCCGTTAATTGGGATTTATTTTAAGCTATTAATTTTCGATAATCGTAAGGTTTGAATAAAACCATTAGTACTGATTTTGTTAAAGATATTTATTTTATTTATTTTATGTTAATTAATAAAAAAATAAATATAATAAATAAATAACTTCGAACCTAAATAAAAAAAGGAAAAGTTATCACGTTAAGACTATTAATAGTACGATACGTATATTAAAAAAATGTATTTGTTTTTCTTTTTACCTTAATTTATATATGTAATTATAAAAAAACGTCGATAAATACCTATTGGATTAACTTTAAATGTACTCCATATTACTCGATTATTGGCTTTTTTTTCGCGATCGATAATAAATTTTTTATCGAAAGTTTCTAAAAATTACGAACGTTAATTTAAGTTACCTTTTAAACGATATAATAAATGAGTTAACTAAATATAACAAATAACCCTTAAAATTTACGTCCTAAAAAGTAATATTAACGTAAATAAATATATTGTAAGATATTACAGAAAGTCGCTTTTTAATACTATTATTCCGAATAAAGCCGATAATACCAGTTTTAAAATCTAGGTTTTAGCTTTTTACGGGCTATTTATAATATAAACAGGTTATTATCTAGGTAAAGGCGGAAATTCTATTAACGTTTTACGGGCGAAAAAAAAACCGCGATAAAAAAGGTAACAATTTTCTTAATCTAACTTAACGATGAATTATTTTTTTTCGTCGATAAGCTTAAAAATATTTACAACTTTTCATATTATATATTTCTTAATAACCTTTTTTTTCGCTATAATTGTTTTTATAATTACGCGAAAAGGTTTAATAATAACAAATATAACCCGAAGAAATTATGGAATAACGAAGTAACTTATTAATTTAAAAAATCTTAAAATCGTTATTTTACTTTGTAATTAAACGGTAAAATTTTTAACGCTTAATAATAAGATAAATTAAATCGCTTAAATTAATAATTCTATTGTTTTATTTTTAATATTAATTAATGGCGTAAAAACGGATTTTATTAATTCGAAAGAAGTTTAAAGCAAAAAGTAAATATAAAGTCTTTATCCGTAATTTTTTCGGAAATAAAATTAAAAAACGGTTATAATACTTTAAGTTATTTATAAATAAAACTTTAATATAAATGCGTTAATTTCGGTAATTAACGGAAATTTAAATTTAAATAAGATTATAAATTTCGGCGAAACATAACTTAAGTTTTTAAGTATAATTTCTTACCTTACATTATCGTTAATAATTACTTTTTTTTATAAAAATAGGACAAACTTATCTAGAAATTATATCAAAACGCGATTATTTTCCGTAAGGTATTAATTATTAAAAGCGTTTACTATTTCGGGTTACTTTTTAACGGGCGGTAAAAAATTTTAACGAATTTCTTTCGTACTGGTAATATAGAAATACTTATTAATTAATACCAAAAAATCTCAAAAAAGTCCGTTTTAAAATATCAAGTTTATTTAAAGCATTTTTATTGCGGTATTCGGCAAGTAAGGCTTTAAATTACTAATAATAATATTACGAATCGGTAACAAACTTAATAAATTAAGTTTCGTTATATTAAAAATAATACAGCGATTTATAACAATAACAGATGTTAATATATATATTATAACGCAAAATAGGTATGGCTAAAAGTAGCTTTTTTTAAAGAAATTAAGTAGATTAATGTGGGCGACTAAAAAAAGAGCATCATACATTATTAGAAAATTGTAAGCGCTGACGTTTTACCGCCTTTAAGGGGATAAATGTTATTAAAAAACTTACTAGGGTATTATTTCGTATTAATTAATAAATTCGTTGTTTTGAATAAAACGTTGTATCGAGTCTTATAAATTCGATAAGTTATGGATGTAATTTTAAAATCGATATAATTCTAAATCTAAAAAGCGTATACTTCAGACCAGAATTCGCCTTTAAAACGATTTTAATTTTTAAATCACTTATAAATAATAAAAGATAGCTATTATACGGTCGCTATTATGACTATTAAAATATATCAATAACTGCTACTGATATACGGCTTCTATCGTCTTAACAATAGTTAATAAATTAATATATACGTAAATTACACGTATAAAAATTTTAATTATTAGATATAAAGAATATTAGTTATTATTATATTTAATAACTAGTGGTAAATACTCTAAAACGCGCATTACACTTTAAGATAGTCTAGTCTCGGAATATATATATTCTAATCAAAGGAAATCTATATATAGGATGCTAGAGCACCCTCTACTAGCTGACATTATTAGCAGGTTAACTGCGACGTTCGTAATCTTAATTTAAAATAGATATAAAATATTACCGTTTAATATCGTAAACTCGAAAATAAATTAAAGGCCGTTTTGAAAGTTAAAAGATTTATTAAAATTCATACCTGTTATAATTAAAAAAATGTAACATAACAGAATAACAAAAAGTATGTCGCGGGGCATAAATAATTTTAAAACGTTTAAACGATTAAAACGCGAGGAATTAAAACAGGATTAGTTAATTAGTTTTATAATAGTAATTACAAAGCTTTTATCGACAAATCAAGTCGTAGCAAATTTGTTAAAAATTGATATTATTAATTAATCGATTTAAAACCAGGTTAATTAAGGTGCGAGCGCCTTTATTAGTAGAAATCCTTTAATAAGCGCTAGGCGCTTATAAGACTTTTCGCAAATTTTTAAGCGTTCTCCGAATTTAAGTAACTTTTTCATTTAATTAGGTCTTAAATAAGTTCGTTAATTTTTTACGTATCGAGAATTCTTTTTACCTTGTACACCTGCTCGTTTTTTACTTTTATATCGTTTTATTTTATATGCACTTTGATAGTGTTTGTTACTAACTGAAATAAAGATATATAAAAAACTAGGTAAAGTTTAACGTTTAGTAATAATTTTATAACGACCAATATATTAATAATCAAGCTTTTAATTAGGTCGTGTTATTTAAAGATTTTTAATAATTAATTAATTTTTGTTTCCTTTTAAAAGATTGATTTTTTAACTATTTCTAGTTATAATATTTCTTTACTTTATTACGTACGAACTTAAGTTTTATTTTTATTTTGGTATGTAGTTGTTTTAGTTGTTTTGTAATAAGGATAACTATAATATTAAATAGCCCTTTCTCTTATGTTTTATTGTAAACTTTTAATATAAAACCAAAGTTAGCTGTTATTAAAATCGTTTTAATGCTTTGATAATAATTAATACTGTAGGCTATTTCGGCTATTAGTAAATTCTTAAGTTAATTATTCTGTTTTTAGTTAATGTAATACCGTAAATACGTTTTTAACTTTTAATTTCGTTGCTTAGTATGTGTATTAATTTAAAGGCGAAAAGTACTAAATAATATTTGATTTAGGCCGACTTGTATTATTAAGTTTTACTAAAACTTAAGTGTAAAGTTTATACTTTTATTTAAGGTTATCTCGTACGGTAATTTATATTTTTTAAAATGTTCTTAAAAAAAGGTACGCTATCTATTTAATATCAACATTTTGTTATATAGTAAAAAATAAAAGAAATTCGTAAATCGATCGATAATTACAAAAATGTTATCGGAATGTACTTTTATAGCTGAGTTTCTAAGTAAAAGAAGTTTAGCAATAAAATTTATTATTATAAAATCCTATAGTAGTTTTTTAATTAGTAGTGGTTGTAATTCTTCATAAGATTTATGTCGTCGTGTCTTTATTTTGACGTAAACGTTATATTGACGTATAATTTTTTATCTTATAATTTTTACTTCAGAGAAATAATATACGCGTTAAAGGCGTTTTGAGGCTTTATAAATCCTTAAATGTTTATATAGTTAATATTTGTTAATTTTTTATATAAGGTCTTTTATTGTTTTATTACGACTTATATTCTACTTATTTTTTATCTTTTTAAAGATTATTTTTATATGTTTTGGTTTTTAGATCCATCCTTTAAGGTGTTACCCGTATTATCGCAATTTGTCGTAGACGTAAATATCTCTTTATAGTGGTACTGAAATCGTATAATAAATTTTAATTAGCTTTTTTAAGCTTTGATCGTTTATTAAAGCTATTGGCTTTACTGTTTTCTGAAGCCTTTTTATTAGGTAATAGTAAAGTTATACTTTATTAACTTTTTTACGTAACGTAGTTGTTGTATTATACGTTCTCTAGTTATTATAAACCGAGTAAGATTTTATAATTCGTGTAAACTTTAACTTAATATTAGTTATTTTTAAGAAAGTTTTTTAAACTCGCAAAATAGCTTAATAATAGTCATATATTCTCTATTTGAAATAGCGTAACGTAATTCTAGCATTTATATTTTATTAGATAATAAAAGCGATAAATCGTAATTTGTCTTAATTATTTCGTTATCCGATTATTACATTTAAAGTATAATATAACGTTTCAATTTTCAGCTTAACTGGGCGATTTAAGTTGGATATCATTAATATTAGCTAACTAGTAATAACTTTCTTAATTTATTTAAAGGCTTCTTTTATTTAAGGCGTTTATTAAAACTTCTTCCGTTTTTATTAACTTTTTTAAAGGTATACCCATTCGATTAAAATATTTGATAAAATTTTGATAGCAATTAGCGAATTTAAAAAAGCTTTATATTTCTTTAATTGTACTAGGCCCTATTTAATTTCGTACTATTACGATTATTCAAGGACTTATGTTGATATATCCGAAAGTAATAATACAATCGAGATATTCTTTTTTTTTAAGTATGGAATCAGCTTTTTTTTGCATCAATTAATATGTTAGTGTTTTGTAATACCTGTAATACCTTATGAGCGTTTTTTATATAGTTTCTTTATTTCTAAGAAAATAAGAATGTTATCGAGGTAGTATATTATAAAAATTTCGAGCTATTCCTTAAGGGTATAGTTAATTATCCATTAAAAGATTGTAACTACGTTGTTAAACTTTATAAAGATAATAAAGTATTCCTATAAACCGTATTTTATTTTAAAAAGTTATTTTCCATTCGTATTTTTCTATAACTTAGATAAAATTATATTTAATTTTTAAAATAAAAGCGATAAATTATTTAACCTTATAAATACGGTATTTTATTTCGCTAATTCACAGTAATAATATTCGATTTTAAATATTATTAGTGTTAAAATGTCGGTAATTTATGATTAGCCGTAACTTTCTATTATTCTTTTAGTACTAAGAATTATAAAGTATTTTATCACTAATTATAAATGTTAAATTTCACCTTTTTATAATCAATTTTTTAAATAATTTCGGAGTATATATAGTTCTACTTTTTTAAAGCTATAAATAAGGTACAATCAAGTTAACGCTTCTGTTTTAAGAATACTTTTATGATCTTACTTATTATATTCTAATAATTTAATATCACACTTTCTTAAAAATAAAGGTTTGTACTTATAGTATTATAACACTATATGAATTAAATCTTTAAATTTTCGAGTTGTTATTTTGTTAAATTGTTATTTAGTCGCTTTAATTTTGCTTTAATATTAACAATATTAAGTCGTATTTCTTTATAATGTCTAATTGCTTTTTGTATTTTGTGCCTTTAGGTAGAAAGGTATTTATCGTATTTTTATACCGGTGTTCGTTACTAATTTCGATCTAGTATTTAGAATTTTATTATTTGTCTTTTTTCTAATGCTTATCCTTAGGATATAGAGAGAATTTTATTTAGCTAATTTCTTAGTCGATTAAGGGCTTGTACTAGCGTAATTATACTTTTTTTTAAAAAAAATTTAAATCGTAAATTCTGAACGGAACAATGTCGAAGTTAATCATTATTGTTTTCTTTAAGACGAAAATGTTAAAGTATTTAATTACGCGAGTAATTCTTCCATTATTATAAAACTATAGTTATCTATAAGCAGTTTCTGTATTATAAGGGCCTTGTTTAAATCTTTATAATAGATTAAGTTAATTAATTATCTTAAGTATAATATAATTTCTTTTGATGTTTCGCTGTTTATTATAACGGTTCACTAATATGTCCTACTTCGTACCTTTAAAATGATAAGGTTAGTATTATTCCTTATTACTGTTAAAGCATTTTTAAGTTTCGCTATTTTGTAATTCTCTTATAGGTAGCTTTCTTTTTACGCGCTGTTTAAGACGTTAAAGGCGTTCGTAGAGCTGTTTTGCTTTGTATTATAGTTGTCGAATGATTACTTGCTATTATTTTAATTGTTTTTAATTTAAAATTTGTATTAGTAATATTTTCCCGGCTTATTGTCGTATATTCATTTTTTATCAAATAATAACATTTCTTATATCTTAAAATATGCTCTAAGTAAGGGTGTTTTTATTTTTTTCTCTATCAGTTTCGAATAAACTGTTAGAAATTTTATTAGATTCTTTTTCTTTTCTCCAAGTCGATAGTAATAATAAATTAAAAGTAAAGCTTAGCTACTAGCTATTGTATTATTAAGTTAAATCTTTCTTGGGTTACTTTCTTTTATTATCGGTGTTCGTATATGCTGTAAAAATTGCGAAGGTTTCCCTATTAACAGTTTTAATAAAAAATGAAAAATAAAATGTGGAAGAAAAATAATTATTTTTACGATGTAATATATTCGATAAATATATTATGAAGTTCGCATAAATCGATAACAATTTAAGCAGTACAAAAACTATAAGGATAATTTAATTTATAAGAACAGCATAAAAATATTAACAAGTTTAAATATTTAAAACCTATTGGCGCTCTTCGACGATACAACACCTCTTTTAGAAAGGAACCTGATTTTATAAAAATTGAAATTATTTAACAATAAAATTAAACTAGGTAAAATGTTTTGATTATCGTAAGATAAAATATAATATACTGTAATATAAAAAGATTAAAGAATTTCGGTAAAAAAAACCTTAAATTGCTGTATGTATAAAATAACTTAAAGATAATAAAGGTAATAAGGCTTTTAATATAATATAACCACGGAAGTTAAGACTTATATTACGAAAAATTTAATAAGATCTTATAAAAGCAAATGAGTTATTAGTAGACAAAGTAAAAAACAACGTGCTTATAATTAACTAGAAACTTTAAAATTATAATAAAACGAAAATGTATAACGTTTTATACCATTAAACGGACTAAAATTTTACACCTCGCAATAAGTAATTAAAATAACTTAATTATAACACATTAAATTTACGTTAATTAATTAAATGCTTTTGTTTTAATTATATTTAAAGCTTTATTATAAATATACATATCAATTTCGTAAAGCTATATTTTAAAATTAATTAATGTTTAAATATTAGTAAATTTTATTTTAAATAAATCTTATACCCGTTAGCTTTACTAATTAACAAGCTTAAATAATATCCAGTATTTTATAACAATAAGCTAAAAAATTAAAATATGGAAAAAAAAAGAATAAAAGAACAAAAGAATAAAAGAATAGCCACATAGTTTGCTACCTATTGCCTCGTTTTAGCAATATTATTGATTAAAAGTGAGTCGGTGTTATTAGTTGGTCTTTTGTTTTATTTATACACCCCGCTTCAGCCGCCAATTAGAGAAGAGGGCGAGGATACAAACCTTCCTCCTAACCTCACTTTCCACCTTACGCTATTAGAACTTTATTTCACTATGAACATTAGCCGTCTTCTTCACCGAGAGGCTATTATTGACAATCGGGGGTTTATGCGCCATGTCCCAGCCTGGCGACAAGGAAGGCACATTGCGAGACCTAACCCTACAGATAAAGGTCAGAGCAAGACACTCACCTTCCTAGAGGCGTTTTTTGCTGCAAGTGCTGGCAGTATTTGGATCTTTCTTGGAACATTCAACACAGTTTTGCTGAGTTTGGTCTTCTACATCATCAAACGTTGGGCGCTCTTTCTGCTTGACAACAGCAGCGGAGACCAACCGTATTCTCCTGTTGAGCTGAGCCGTCTCCTCTCAGATCTGGTGCCAAAGCTCGTTTCTCTCACTGTTGTGATTGGAATCAGGCTCCTTTGGGCTATCCTCAAAAGCTCAGCTGGGCGGACGTTCCTGCTTGTTGTCGTGGGCGGGGTAGCCGTTTTGAACACGCACACTAGGGCCAGTAAGGAAGACTGGTGGAGAGGAGGAGCCGATGCGTTCTGGGTTTTTGCTAAGGTCTTCTTCGACTTCTGGGGTCTATTTAACCGGCTTCGTGCTATATTCACCCGCTCGTTATTCTGGTGTTTCTCTTTGCCCGGCCGGCTTATCTCCCGAGGTTCACCAACCGAGTTCGAATATCCTCGTCTGCAAGGGGAAAACAGCATCCGACTCTTTCGCTTGCATCGCAGGCTACCATTCAGACCTCTGAGTGGAACTCTCATTCCAGTCCCACTTGAAGATGCACCTCCATACGAAGCGATATCCTATAGTTGGGGCGATTGCAAGGAGACATCAGTTGTCATTGTCAATGGGGTCTCGTTCAAGACCTCAAAGGCTACATATGATGCTCTGGCAAGCTGCCGCTCCTTTCGGAGAAGCCGTTTGGTGTGGATCGATTACCTCTGCATCGACCAAGGCAACCTGGATGAGAAGTCCAAACAGGTTCAAATGATGGCCAAGATCTACGAACGAGCCAGATTAGTAATCGCACATCTAGGCAACCATGAGGGCGCCTTCTTGGTCTACCTTCTCCTTTTCGAGATGGTCGTTGCCATCAAACTTCAAGGATACAACGGTCGTGACCTTGCAGACAAATATTCTCGACGGCCAAATCCCGTTCAGTGGCAAGCATTCATTCACTTCCTGACGTCTCCCTGGTTCTCCCGCGTTTGGGTAATTCAGGAAGTGGCTTTCGCCAAAATTCTTGTGCTCAAATATGGCAACTGTTCGTATAATTGGGACACGATGGTTACCTTGATTAAGACGCTGATGGAGCCCGAGATGACGGGTCTGATCCACCAGGACCCCAAGGGATGGGAAGCTGTTGGTGGCATGCTTAGAATCTGCCACCTCGACAGAGAAAGAATGCGTCGGTATCTGGTAATGGCAGAGGAAGCCCTCCACGGAAATCTACTAACGAACGCCCTCTCGATAGCGATGCAAATCCAAGATCCTCAACGCACAGAAGACCTCCGACAACGGCTGGCTCAGCCTAGCGCTGCCTCCCTTACCTCCCTCCTCCAGTCCTCAGTCCATGCCCAAGCGTCTAATCCCCGGGACAAAGTCTACGCACTCCTCAACCTTGCCTACGACAGACCCTCCCTCAACCCTCCCATCCCCGACTACAACCTCGCCACCGAAGAAGTCTATCTACAGACGGCACGCTTCGTTCTCAGCACCCCTGACCAGTTCACCATGCTCTCCTTTGCTGGTATCGGCTCCCCACGCCAATTCTCCCGTCTCCCTTCTTGGGTTCCCGACTGGACCTCCCCACCAAAAGGCGTCCCGCTCACCACCTCCAGCGATAACATGCTCGATTTCGTCTACCACGCCTCTGGCAGCCTCTCCCCCATCATCCAGACACCTTCATCTCCCCACTCCCCACTTCTCACCCTCGCAGCCATCTTCACAGACAAAGTCATCCGCCTCGGTCCCCCTCTCACCACAAACCATGACGACCCTAATAACAAGCCTGTTATCGACCCATCCGGCGCGGTGTTCTACCCAGGTGACATCGCCCACTTCCACACTTGGCACACTGATACCATCTCTCTCGCGAATTCCCATGTCGCCGATCCATATCCATACAAATCACCTGCACAGTCCCGCACGGAAGCCTTCTGGCGTACGCTCATAGGAGACAACACATCTACCAAACGCCCGGCACCGACCGTGCTGGGGGACGACTACGCCGCGTGGGTCACGTATCTGGAGGACATGAACGCCTTGTTTATGGCTCCGAAAGTTAAGATTCCTCATGATGATGAAGCGTTTTGGGCAAGGCATATGGCGGCGGGGGTGTGGGGTGCGAGTTTGGCGAGGTGTGCTAGTGGGAGGAGGCTATGTGTGACGAAAAAGGGGTTTTTAGGGTGTGTGAGTGCGGGAGGAGAGGTTGGGGATCGGGTTGTCGTCGTAAAGGGGGCGAGGACGCCGTTCTTGGTCAGGGAGAAGGTAGGAAGGAATATGAAAGAGGATGGTGGGAGGTGGGGGTGGGTTGGAGCCTGCTACCTGCATGGCAGCATGGACGGGGAGGCGGTGGAAGGGAAGGAGTGGGAGATGATGACGCTGCTATGAGGTCAACGGCTCGGAGGACTGCCTGTACCTAGGCCTCTACAGTCGACCGTGGACGAGGGGCCAGCCGCTACGCCCCGTCGTGGTGACGTTTTACGACAGCGGCTTTATATAGGGGTCGGCATCGTTTAAGCTACCGCCCTCTGCGTACCGATCCTGAACGTTTCATCCATTACGGACCTGGTTTTTCGTAGACCCTAATTACCGTACGAACGCGTTCGAGTTCCTGGCGGGGTTTTCGATTAGGAGGCCGCGTTGCGCTGGGTACGGCGTTATATCGCGGCCTTTAGCGGGGACCCGGCTCGCGTTACCATATGGGGCCAGTCGGCGGGCGGCGGTAGCGTTATGGCGCAGGTGGTCGCGCAAAGCGGGTACGCTGCCGTTAATGGCGCCGGTAATAAATACAGTTACCGGAGGTGTTTATTTTAACGAGCCCTAACTTCGAACCCTTCTTGGCCCAAGACTTACCGTTAGGATTATCCGGAGATATGCCAGCTAAGCACTTTAAGTTAAAAGTAAAATATATATGTTGGTTATTTCCGGCTTAAATAACAACAGTTTGTAATATAATTTGGTTACCTAAGGTACCCTTAGTATTACCAGACATGACTAGTACCTTTATTATTCAGTTTCCCACAGTACCTTTGCCAACATAAACCCGCCGACTTAGGTTTAATAGCTGGTTAAACCCCTAGCCGTTACAAAAACGATCTTAACGTTTGTATAACCTGGCTGCGAAGACTATCCGACGAAAAATACAGTTGGCGAATTTGTTATTAAACGCGGAATTAAAGCTTAAGCTAAAGCCGAAGACAGAATCCGTTTTATCGGCCTACTTTTAGCCAGAACTTTCCTGCCGGTCCCGTCTTTGTGGTTTCTATGCCTATATTTGCGGTTTGGGAATAAACGGATGTCCGGCTAGAACACTGTTACGTCGAACGTTACGGCGTTGCTACGCCCCCCGAAGTATATTCGATGGTTGGTCTATAGATGTTGGTTCAAACGGAACAACTTCGAAACATCAATCTGAGCAATTCGTAATGAGCGAAATAATTAATAAATAAGGCCAAAGAGTTACATTCTGGGATTAAGTTAAAAGATAAAGCAAGTAAAAAGAATAGGGCAAGGTGGCGGTATTAGTGATAATGCGAAATAAGCGATCGAGAATGGGAACGTAACAAACAGAACATCGAGGGAACCGGTCAGATGCGAGATTGAAATATACTGTGGGCAGTATGCGGGAGCCAGGGTTGGATCTCTCAAAATGTACGATCTCAGATACATGCGTCAGGTGAGTTGGTTAAGTGGCTGGTTCCGCTGCAAGAGGGAGAGTCTGAATTTGGCGATTACAACATGTGCCCGCTTTTTCAGACGACTCGCAGTTTAATAAAATACTGGATACCAAGTCAGATGGGATCTAGTCCGGGATGGTTGAAGCATAAATATGTGTATATTTCTTGTACGTAGGCTATCAAGGATTACAGCTTCTCACTTTCTCGCTAGGTTGTAAGGGAAGCAAGGAGAGAAGCAAGGAGAGAAGCAAGGAGAGAAGCAAGGAGAGAAGCAAGGAGAGAAGCAAGGAGAGAAGCAAGGAGAGACTCAATGGATTGGCTTCGGGGGTCGTAATTTCCACAACTCAACGGTAGTTAGCCACCTCTCCTTATCATTCCACGCCAGGCTCATTCTGCCGATTGTTGTAAGATGTCTGCTTCGGAAGTAGTTGCGGGAAAGAATTAAGCCTCTTCTCGTTGAGCTAAAGACTTTGTAATCAGCTTACGCCGCAGGCTTTCGTCCGTCTCCCATCTACGGGCGTTGCCTATCTTATGGTATTACGCGATAAACCAGTCCGGATTAGGTTTTGCACTACCCACCCACCCACGCTAAAATTTCCACCCGCGGATACCCGTGGGTAGGTAAAAATTTGCGTGGGTGGTTAGTAGGGATGCGCGGGTAAAACGAAACTGCCCACGCACTAACCACTCGTAAGTACCCAAAATACAAGATAAGTAACCACCCGTAGGTACCCATTTTAAAACTTAAGCATTTACCACATAAAACCAAAATAAATTAAACGTTATAAAAATATAAAAGTTATATAATTATATTTATATTTTATCGGATATTATTAAAATATTAAAGTTTAAATTAAAACGCTTATTATAATACTTAAGTTTAATTATTTTCTTAAATTTTATTTCTTTACTTTTATTTTTAAAAAAAGTATATCCTTTTTATTTAAGTTTTATTAATTTCAATTTAATAGCTATATTATTATAGTTTTAAACTTTTATATAACGTATAATACAAGCGAGCGTAATATATAAGCGATTGTAACACTTTTTAGCACTTCGTAATAATAAATTCAAATGATTTAATAATAATATATCGTATTAATTAAAATTAATCAGATTCTTTTTGGCTAAATATATTTACAGCTTTATTACAAATACGCGCATTATATCCGGGCTTGCTGTAAACGCCATAATTCCTTTTTTTCGTCTTAACCTTTTTGCGACGATTATTTTTACCCGCTATTAGCTGCATTTTTCCATTACCCCCTTCTTTTTCAGCCAAACAAGCTTATCCTTTTTATATAGTAAATATCCCTTTTTTTTTTAAAAAATATTTGTTTTTGGTTTTTCGACGTTTGCTTAAAGTATGGTTAATTTCGCGCAATTAAGCGGCTTTTTGTTTAAGAAAAATAATTTTATACTAACGTATTAGCTAAATTTTAGTTAAAAAATTAACCGATTTAACAATTTTTATTAACGAATTACCCTGGTAATTTTTAATCTTTTTGTAAGTAACGTTTTTATTTTCTCATTTTACGGATATTTTTAAGGATTTTTACGAGTAAGGAAATAAAACCGGCGAAAATTAACGGGGAAACGGTTAGCGTAAGTATAATTAAAAAAATTTTAAACTTAAAAAAAACGGTATTAAGATCGAATAAAACGAAATTAATTACGGGGAATACGGATTTAATATTATGGGACAATATAATAACTTTAAATACGTCGTAAAAACCGGTAAGGGAATTTTGTTTAGCGATATAAATATAATAAAATCGTATTAAGTTTTCGATATATAACGAATAAACGCGTTTTAAAAAAATTATATATATATTAAAAAGTTATAACTTATGTGAAAAATATGCGAAAATATAAAATATAATAATATTGTAATTAACGTAATATTTTTTAAATTTTATCGAATAATAATTTTTGTAACCGTTAAAATAAAAAAACGTTTCGATCTTTTTATACGCGTTCGAATATGTTAATCGAAATATTAAACCTATTTTAAACTTAATTCGTTTGTTATTTAATTATTATTATTTAATAGGATTTTTTAACCAGTTATTAATAATAAATTATTACGAAATTAAACTTTAAAGTAATTTTTCCCTACCATAATAATAAATAACAGTATAATTTAACTTTAAAAATTAATAATTTGGATAAGTATCATTTATCTTTTATGTTTTTATTAAATTTATCTAAATCTTTTACGTTTTTCAGTATTAATAATTATTATATCCGTTATTATAAAAAATCTTATTAAAAATTTAATTTCGTCGAAATTATAAATATCTTTTTTTATAATGCCGTATTTTACGATAATAAATCTAAACAAATTCAAATTATTTACGGAATATCTTTAAATTTTCGTATAATACCCGTTAATAATCTATTTTCCGATTTAAATGCGTTTAAAATTTTTATTACCGTTTAATAAAATTAATTACCTAATTAACCTTAACGCGTTTTACGACGCATTACGCGAATAATAAATTCGCCATATTTCAACATATTAACGCCGGATAGAAAACGTTCGCGTATTTAAGTTAAAAATACGGTCGATAATCGATTTTTTTCGGTTAACGTTAATTTCCGCGAATTAAGGGTAATATTAATTCGGGCATATTTACTGTTAAAACGGTATGCTATAGTAAAAAATAAAACTTCATAAATAAAACTAAACTTTTTATAATTAAGTTTTAGATCTCGTTTTTTAACCTAAATAGCTAAGTTCATTTTCGCTTCTTTTATAAAGTGTTTCATAACGTTGGTATTAAAAAATAGACGATTAAAGATAGAGAGGTGAAATGGTTAAAAAAGTATTACGCTCGCTTGTATATTGCTGTGACGGCTAGGTTGATTAACTAACTATTAAACTTAAGTCGACGGGTTTATGTTGGCAGAATACTGTGCGAAACTAAGTAATGTAGAATAAAGAACTTAGTTACGTTTTATAATAGTAAGGGTATTTTAGGTAACGAAATTGTATTACAACTTATTGTTATTTAATTACGGGGTAACGAGTGATATATATAGATATCGACGGATATATTTAGATTTATTATATTTAAATATATTTATTTTTTGGTTTTAGGTAAATTTATTATGGTTAAGTAAATTTATGTTACATAATTTAACTTGTTTAGGTTGTGTTTTATGATTTCGTTAAGAAATCGTTTTTTTTTTCTAAATCTGATTAATTGTATTACAATACGAAATTTTTTTGGTAAGATTTTTTTTTTTTTTAATATCGGGTTATTTTGTTAACCGTAAATCTCGTAACGGTTTTAACCAGAAGGAAAACTTTATTTTTTTGCGAGTTATATTATTAAATTTAGTTTTAAAGTTATACCGTGTATTTTTTATTTTGAAAAAGGTTTAAATACGTTATAATCGAAAACTTTAAACGTTATGAGTAGTATGTTTTTTATTATAATTATCGTTATAATAGATCGGTAATTCCCTTTATTTGTTTAAAAAATATTAACCGCGTAAAAAATCGTTTTAACGGTGAAAAGTAGTTTACGTAAAAACGTTTATTATAATTACGTAACGATATTAAAAATAAGACGTTCAAAATTTCCGAATAAATTTTACGTTTTATTCGTAACGAAAAATAATAAGTTTTTTTGCGAAAAAAAGGTGTTAAATTAATTCGTTAAGGGGTAAAAAGTTTGGACGAGTTCGAAGATAAAGAAAGAAAGAAAGAAGAAAATCGTTTAATAACCGAGTTTAAGGCTGTTATTTTTTAAGATTTATTCGTTAACGATTATGTTAGGTATTTTTTTTAATGGTTTAGATTAGGACGATATTTTCGGTATTGCCGCCGATAGAAATATTTTAGTAATTGTTAAATATTTATAAGATTCTTTACGGGTTTTTAAGAAATTTCAGAGTTTAGGTAATTTTTTTATTTAATTAAGTATTAGGTAAATCCGTTAATTTTTCGTATGTCAAAAATTCTTTTCGTTTTATATTTTTTATCCTTTTTTATTTTTATATTATTTTGCTTAATATATATTTTAATAAAATCCGTAGTTAATTTGAGTAGGGATATATGGAAAACCGGGTGGAGCCTGATTTTAGGTAATAATTTTAATTAGTAATTATATTTTAAAATATTTTTAATACTTTTATACGGGCCGATACATTTGAAATCGAGTTTTTAGTTTAAGTTAGCCCCCCGGTCGACGCACCACCCCCTCAACGCCCCACATTTTCTACAAAGGTTATATACTTATAATTAATTAACAAAAATAGATAGTAACAAATAATAACCAGTATATTAATATTTCGCTTTTAAAGAATAATATATAAATATTTTAAATTTTTATATAAATTTGTTTACTTTATATTTAAAAAATTTCAAAAATTTTATATAAAGGTTTAATTTAAATATTAGGTAATATATTTAATGTATAATTTTAACAAGTTGTTTATATATATAATTATAGAGTTAAAAAATAATATAAGATAATTAAAAAATCTATATCCTATCTTTTTTAGAAAATAAAGTATATAATAATATAGTATAAAATATTATTATATAATAAATACATTTATTTTGATATATAAAAGGTTAATAAAAAGGTGTATGACAAAAAAAATAAATAAAATAGTTATTAATAATCCAAATACGTATTTATTTATTTATTTTTTAATTTTATCGTTATTTGAAATCTGTATAATTAAATTATATATACCTATCGAGGATGTAGCTATTTTTTATTATTATATAAAACTTATGTATAGTTGTTTTAGCTTATAATATATATTATATTAAATTTAAAAAGCTATAGATTTATACGTGTTATAAATATTAGGTACTTTACTTTTATTTAATATAAGTTAAGATTTTAAAATACATAAGTTATGTATTATACCTACGTTAAATTCTGAGAAAATATACCTTTTTAACTTTTAATTTTTTAAGAAAACTAATTATAATAACTATTAAAACCTGATATAATATATTAATTTGAAAGTTAAAGTTTAACATAAATATAATTAAAAAATTATATACGTATACATAAGATTTCTATTTATTATTTAATAATTATATAATATATAAAAATTAGAATATATATTAAGATTTTATACCCCCTATTAGCAGAAAAAGTAAAAGAAAAAAGCTTTAATAAATGTATAATTATATTAATTGGAGCCATTAATATACTTTTTTCAATTATTTTCTATAACCTTACTTTTCATTACTTAAGAATTATATAATTATTTTTTTACTAATAATCCTAAAATAAGTTAAAATTAAATTTATAAATTAATTAATATAAGATATATTTAGTAACTAATAGTAATTATATATTAAATTACCTTTAATTATTAATATACATATATTTTAAAGCTTACAATATTATTAATTAAAATGTTATTATAATTTTATTTTATTATATCTATTTCGAAAATTTTCTTAATATATTTTAATTTATTTTCATGTTTTGTCGTAAGTATTTTTTTTAAAACTTTTTATACCGTTTATTTATATTTATTTAATGATATAAATGCTTTCCCTTTTTTACTATCTAATTTTTGTTAATTAGTTATAAATAGGTGGGTTCGTGGATTTTATATGGGGAAATGTGGGGCGTTGAGGGGGTGGTGCGTTGACCGGGGGGCTAACTTAGGCGTTTTATTTGGATATTTTTAGTGGTTAAATAAAAAAAATTTTAAAAAAGGTTAATTTTCCTAACCGTTTTTAGTTATACTATTTTTTTATTTAGTTACGTACGAACTTAAAATTTGTTTTTATTTTTGAATGTAATTATTTAAGTTATTTTAATGTAAAAATAATTTTAATATTAAATAAATTTTTTTCCGTATTTTTCGGTACATTTTTAGCGTAAAACCAAATTAATTATAAATAGGATTATTTTAATATTTTTATAGTAATTAGCATTATAAATTATTTAAGTTATTACTAATTCGTTTACTTAGTTATTTTATTCGTAATTAATGTAATATCGTAAATACGTTTTTAATATTTAAATCTATTGTTTTATTTATTTATTTGTTTAAGGTTGAAATACGTTAAGTAGCTTATAATTTAAACCGATATACGTTATTAATTTTTATTAAAATTTAAAGATAAATGTTATTTTTTTATTGAAAATAATTTTGTATGGTATTTTACATACGTTAAAAACTTTTTTAAAAAAATGTACGTTATTTATTTAACGTTCGTATTTTCGTTATAAGGTAAAAAATATAAAAAGTTCGTAAATTAATTAACGATTACGAAAATACTATTGTAATATATATTCGTAACGGGATTTTTTAATAAAAAAAGTTTAGTAATAAAATTTATTATAATAAAATTTTGTAGTCGTTTTGCGATTAGTAAAAGTTATAATCCTTTATAAGGTTTGTATTATTATTTAATTTTTTATATTATATTTGTTATTTTAGAAAAATCGTATATACGTTAAAAACGTTTTAAGGTTTTTTAAATCCTTAGATATTTATATAATAGATGTTTATATATTTTTCGTATTAAATTTTTTTAATATTTTTCTAGAGTTTATAACTTGTTTAATTTTTTTTGTAAATTATTATTATATTTTTTTTAATTTTCTGATATATGTTTTAAGATAATGCCTATATTGTTATAATTTATTACGGGCGTAAGTATTTTTCGATAATATTGTTAAAAACGGTATAATTTATTTTAACTTTTTTTTAAGGTTTAACCATTAGTTAAAAATATCGGCTTTGTTATTTTTTTAACCTTTTTCGATAAATAATAACAAAGTTATATTTCGTTAATTCTTTTACCTAATGAAATTATTGTATTATAAGTTTTTTAGTTATGGTAAATCGGGTAAAGTTTTTATATTCCGTGTAAATTTTAATTTAATATTAATTATTTTTGAAGAAATATTTAAATTTATGCAACGTTTTGATAATAACTAGAAATTCCTTATTAGGAATAGCGTAACGTAATTTAGATTTTTGCAATTTGTAAAAAAAGAAAGCGATAAGGTGTCATATATTTTAATTATTTTATTATCCGATTATTACGTTTAAAGCGTAATTTAACGTATTAGTTTTTAACTTAATTAAGTGATTTGAGTCTTATATAATTAATATTAATTAATTCGTAATTATTTTTTAAGTTGTTAAAATATTTCCTTTTTTTTAGCATTTATTAAAAATTTTTTTCCGAATAAGTTTGTTTAGGGGTATTGTTATTTTATTAAAGTTTTTGATAAATTTTCTATAAGAATTAACGAATTTCAGGAAAATTTGTATTTTTTTTACCGTAATAGGTTATATTTAATTTTATATTTTAGCGATTTCTTTCAGGTTTATTTTAATATGTTTAAGAGTAGTAATATAATTTAGATATTTAAATTTGTACCTAAAAAATTGACTTTTTTTTCGTATTAATTAGTAGGTTAACGTTTTAAAGTAATTATAATATTATATAAACGTATTTCTCGTATAATTCTTTAATTTTGAAAAAAATAAGAATATCGTCGAGGTAATATATTACGAAGATGTCGAAATGTTTTCGACGGACGTGGTTAATTATACGTTAAAAGGTAATAGGGGCGTTGATAAGTTCTATAGGGGTAATGAGATATTTATAAAAGTTATATTTAATCCGAAATGCCGTTTTTTATTTATAGTTTTTTTTAATTTTAATTAAATTATATCCGTTTTTAAGGTTAAACGTAGTAAATTATTAAATTCCATAAAAATAATTTTTTATTTCGTTAATTAGGGGTAATAATATTTAGTCCTTAATAGTAATATTGTTAAGTTATCGGTAATTTATTATTAATCGTAATTTTCCCTTTTTTTGTGTATAAAGAATATAGGATATTTTACGGATAATTTAGATAATCGAATTTATCTTTTTTAAAGTCGATTTTTTAGGTATTTTTTAAATACGTATAATTTTATTTTGTTATAGTTGTAAATAGGATAAAATTTAATAAATGCTTTTTTAGGATAATTTTATAGCTTTCTTTATTATATTTTGGTAATTTCGTTTTAAGTTTTTTTCTCAATAGTCGTTCGTATTTATGGTATTATGGTGGTATATTAGTTATTTTTTTAGGTTCTTTAAGTTTTTGTTATAAATCGCAATTTAATTGTTATAGTTTTGTTTTGATAATAATAATAATGCGTCGTATTCGTTTATAGTGTCTATGTTTTTTTATATTATATTTCTGTAGGTGGTAAAGTTTTTCTCGTATTTTTATGCCGGCATTTGTCGTTATTTTAAATTAAGTGTTAAGATTTTTATTGTTTTTTTTTTATATTTGTCGTTGGGCTGTAAAAAAAATTTTATTTGGCCAGTTATTTAATCGATTAAGGGGTTGTATTAACGTAATTATGTTATTTCTAAGATTATGTCGTAATTTTTTAACGGTATAATATTAAAGTTGATAGTCATGTATTTTTTTAGGGTAAAAATATTAACGTAATTAATTTCGCGTATAATTTTTTTATTATCGTAAAGAAATAGTTGTTTTTCGGTAGGATTTACGATATAAGGGTTTTTCTTATATCTTTATGATAATTTAAAATGGTTAATTACCTTAAAGATAATATAGTTATTTTTGAGCCTTTCGTTATTTATTATAACGGTATATTAGTATATCTCGATTTTTATTTTTAAAATTATAAGGTTTTCGTTATCCTTTATTATTGTTAGAACTTTTGTTAGGAGTTTTTATCATTTTTTAACTGTTTTACCGTTTTGCGATTTTTTTATAAATGGCTTTTATTTTTTAGGTTTTTTTGAAATTATAATTAATTATATAACCGGTTAACTTTTCCTCGTAATTATTAGATATATTATTATTATCGTTTTATCTTTTTTTATTGTTAATTAATTTATTGTTCTAAGTATTATATATAATTGCGTTATCGTTATATTTAAATTTCGAAATTTTTAAAATAATTATTTTTTATTTTAAATAATTTTTTTAACGTATTTTATAATAAAATCTTTTAACATATTACATAAGTACTCCGGACGCACAAATACTCCGGACGGTTTTTAGCACCTCGCAATAACAAATTCAAATAACTTATTCATAACATCTCCAATTAATTCAAATCGACCGTATTCTTTTTCGCTAATTATGTCTAAAGCTTTTTATCAAGTATACGTATTATATAAGGCTTGGTGCGGATGTCATGTTGCCATTCCTTCCTGCTAACCTATATGCGATAACCATTTCCAATAGTTATTAACAGTATTTCTTTTGTTACCACCTTTTCTGCCGACCGAAAAACCGTATTTATCCCGTATAGTAAGTATTCTTTTTAATTGGAATTCTTCGTTTTTACAATTTATATACGTAAGGACGAATTGTTGCTCCGACAAGTCCTACAATACCGCGACACGCCCCTTCGATACGCCTCAAAACAAAACCCTACAGCCTTGCCCCGCAGCCTTGCAACGCGCCCTCCAACCTTTAAATACGACATGTTTTGCGAATATCTTCCACGTATTAAAGCCGGACAAGAAACGCTCGCGTATATAGGTTGGGCATTCGGTCGGCAATCGTTTTCTTGTCGGTCGACTTTAATACTTTCGAAATGGGGTAACATTGGCATACGTATGTCGGGGAAATAATCGGTCGCATAGGGATTAATAAGAAGGAATAGCAATATGGCGTCCGCATTAAACCTTAATTAATACGTGCACTTAGTAAAAAGTTATAGATATAATAAACGAAAATGAATACCGTCGATTTAAATTAATTAGATATGTTATAGTTAAGTTATTTGAATTTGTTATTGCGAGATGCCAAAAACCGTCCGGAATATTTGTACGTTTGGAATGCTTATGTATTACATTAAATTAAAATATTATTTTATATTTTCTTAAAATATTTAACCTGTTTTAAAATTTATAATATATATTATTTTTATTTATAATTCGGTAATAATTTATTATTAATATTTTATTACCGTTTTTTAGATTAACCTTTTTTTTTTAGTTTAATAATTATATTATTCGAAATGATAAAAAGAGTTTTTTTAAGGGTATTATTTTCCTATCGGCCAACTTTATATGGCTATTTTTTAATCGATATTTTCTTAAGGATTTATAGTACGAAAATATTAATATTATTACTTAGTTTTTTATTTAATTAAGGAAATTAATTTTTTTTTTCTTAATTATACGCGTAATGCGTTTTCGGATAAAACGTTTTTATACCTTATAATTTAAATATTATTATCGTTGGTATTGAAAAACATATTTTCGTCTATATCGATTTAAAGTATTAGGGTAAATATTTTTAATTTATTTTAGGTATTTTTGTAATTATCTTTTTATTATTTATACCATTTGTCGATAATTTCTTTTTATTATATTCGTAAAAATAATTACATAAAATTTTGTTATTAGTTTTTTTAAAATCGTTCGGGATATTATCGTATTCCGGCTTAAAAAAGTTGCTTAGTTGTTTTTTTTTTATTATATTTCCCTAATTAAAAATTTACCAAAATTAACTTTTTATTAAATTTTAATAATAATTTTTCTTTCCGGATAGTTTATAAATTATTTAATAAATATTTGGAATCCAAAATTTATTTTATTGTAACTTTGTAAGTAATTTATATTTAAGGGCTTTATAATTTATCTTATTATAATTTTAATATTTAATACGTCGTATGTTCCCTTAAATAATTTTAATTTTTATAAATCTTAATTTTATACCATACGAAATGTTATATTTTTTAAATATATTAATATTTGCCGAATAACAGGATTTATTATTATTATAATTTCGAATTTTTATTTTAAAAATATATTATTTTTAATGTTTTTGTCGTTATTTATATTATTAATTATTAATTTTAATTACTTTTACGACGTAGTTATTTAAGGTAATAAATCGTTTAATCCGTATTATTTTATCCTTAACGTTGTCTTTAAGTCTTTAATAAAACATATTAATTAGAACTTTTCTTTTTTATTTTCTTATTTAGTTTTCACAATTAAAGTTTTAAAAGTAATAACGTACTTAAATACGAAGCTCTTTTATTTTAAATCGAAAATTTTCTTAGCCGTAAATCGTTCCTTATCGGATTTACCGAAATTTAAACGAAATTTATCTTTTAAATTAATATATATTAAGAAAATATCCTTAATAAGATTTTCCTACTTTATTTGGGCATTTTTTAAATAATTTCTTGTAATAAATTTAAACTAATTTACTGCGTTTCCGGTAAAACATACAGCTATAACGAAAATTCGGTTCAAAATGTTATTAATATTTAAAAACGTAAATAAACGCGTACTTAAATAAAAAAAAACTTAGGGATTTTTTTGCTATCGTAAAGTTCGGGTTTTTTAGGTTTTATTTTAATAACGGTAATTACTAAAGTAGGTCCGGTTATTTAATTAATAAATTATTAAAAACTTTTTTCTAAAATTCGGATACGTATTTCAAGTTTTTAAATAATAATTTCTTTAAAATTACTAATCGACATTTTAATAGTATTAAATATTACTTAAAATTTAATAATATTATTATATAAAAACTTATAACGTATAATGGCTAAAATAATTAATTAATTATTAAACCTAAATCGACGAGTTTATATTAACAAAGTATTATGCGAAATTAAGTAATATAAAATAAAAAACTTAATTACGTTTCGTAATACTAAAAATATTTTGGGTAACGAAATTATATTATAAGTTATCGTTATCTAACTACGAGGTAACGAATAATATATATAAATGTCGACGGATGTATTTAAATTTATTATATCTAAATGTATCCATTCTCTAGCTTTAAATGGATTTATTGAAGTTAAGTGAATCCATATTACGTAACTTGACCTACTTAGGTCCTGTTTTACGGTCTCGCCAAAAGACCGTTTTTTTCCTAGTGTCATAACAGTTGCGCTCGCTTATGTTATACGTTACCTTTTTTTGTTTTTTTAATAATAAGCATTATTTAAAAGGTATATGTCGAAATAATCTTATATACCTTCTCGGATCCGCTTTAATATCTGCTATAATAATGAATTTTCAAAATACGAATCTCTTCGTTTAACATAACAACCGTAATAAAAATTTCCCACGGAGCGTACACTTTATCATGCTAGTACCTCTGTTTCGTTCTGTACCATTTTTTCTTCGTCCCACGGAATGGCTGAGCTAGGTAAAAGGATCAACCTTTCCTGTACGGAGCGGAACTGATAGAAGTTGCGGCAGAAGATAACAATGGGAATCCCGCCGAAATCTTGCATGCACCCCCGAAGCTTGCAGAGCTTTTCATTTACGACCTATAGTGTCTATGCACTACACAATTTCGCATTTCTGCAATGCCGCGAAGAAAATCTGATATCAGTATCATTCTGGCAGTTTATGTCTAACTTCTTTCACGACGTTGTGGAAGGTAGGTATCCTAAAGAGAAAATTCATCGTCGCAAAACTTCTTTAGAGGTAAAGAAACTAACGAACAGGCTTGGCACTGGGGTAGATATCCTTCACCATCTGGATCTGAGACACCTTGGCATTGTCCATCCCGGTTTTTAACAAACTCGACTGTTAACGGCCATTTCTCCCTATTTCACATGACTCCACGGGCCGGCCTTCCTGTCCTGATTCAGCCATCGAGACATAGGGCTTTTGTTCCGCCCCGAGCTCTTCAGCCGAGATCTCCTGTCGAGACTGTCTCCAGATCCTGCCTTCTTGTTGTCTGTCTTCTTGTCTGCCTTCTTGTCTGCCTTCTTGTCTGCCTTCTTGTCTGCCTTCTTGTCTGTCTTCTTGTCTGCCTTCTTGAGCACCTTGTCTTCCGAACCATGGCAATTCGCCCAGCCTCCAACCCCGACCAGGTCTCCACTCTTGGAGCAATTGTCCCTGATGAAGATTGATAAGTTATTTGTGCTATCCTGGGGAGGAATATGTTGTCTTACACCTCAGCTTCAGCACCATCACCAACGTTTGAAACCATGCTCTGAGTCATGCAGAACAGAATATCAAGCAGTAAGTGGAGTTTGATATCATGAGAGCATCAAGGCAGGCTAGAGAGATTCTGACTAGCGCACACAAGCCGGTGTATGCCGCCGCTTGTTGTGGAAATGAAATATATCGAGAGAATTATATAGGGGTGTCTTTGTACAAGCTTAAGTGACAGTAATGGAGGCAACGAAAACTCTCAAAGACAGTAGTAAGGGACGTGAGCAATACTTGTAATCTCCGAGGGTGAGAATTTGCTAGAACAGGAAAATAGATCGATGGAGCTTGAGTGGTGTTCCTCTCGAGAACAAGATGATGAGGGCACACTTGGGGTTAAATCCATTACCACGGTGCACCGCCATGGCCGCTAAGGACACGATCTCATTCTCAACCGCAAAGTCAGAAATTGCCTTCATGTTTTTATCAAAAGTGCGACGAAGCCGTATTGGGTCTCCGACATTCACATGCAATCAGTCATTCACATGTAATCAGACGTTGAGGCTCGTTGGCACCAGCGAGTACACGTCTTAAGCACTTCCTGGTGGGGCACACTTCCCCTTCCAGAGCCATACCTCAAATGCGCCTCGACCTGAGTGGTCGTTTGAAAAGCGGACACGCCACTGATCAGCAAAGTCGCCCTACTTTGCATTCAGTGCGCGGTGACATGATTGGCCAGAATCTCTTTCGACGACTAGTGTTGGAACGGTGCTGGATTTTCGCAAATGAGAACTCGCCGCACTTCACTACCCGGATTTTTACACAGCTATCTGTTTCAGTAATTCGTCCTCGTCCAATCCTGAGAGCTGCAAATAAGAGCCAACCAATTTTGGGGTCAATTCTCCTCTCCCCTTTGGAGCTGCGCACTGCGGCACCGCGCCTCAGGTGACGGTTGCAAAGTGCGTAGCAAAATTATTCGCTACGTTAGTCCGGCCTTTGGCTATATATACTGTATTCGTAATCATTGTCAACCCCGGAAAATATCTACTATCATTCTCTCACGCAATTTGTCCCTCAGAAACCTCCTTTGTCATGTGTTCCGCGCCAACTTGGACTCCCCAGGCTGTGCCGTTCATAGCCCCGAACACACGCGAAGTGACACAGTCCTATCGTTACAAGCCACTTCTCAAAGCACCCCGGAAGCTCGCGCGAGCAAAATGCGATCGTTGCCGTAAAGCCAAAAAAGGGGTATGTTTTTCCTACGATTATTTTTTGTAGATGCTCATAAGATGCGCCGATTAGTGCTTGCCTCTAGGGTCGAGATGCCAAAGATGCTCCAAGAAAGGTTTGCATTGTCCCGGCCTCACAGAGAGAAACGGTCCGAAGCCAGTTCATCCACTTTCTACGCCCTCGTCCACAGCCACTCTTCATCATTCGGAAATATTAGATAATACTTGCGAGAACGACTCTACCCCCATGACTAGTGCATGTGCAGCCCAAGATTTTTGTTCACGTCAACTGCCAAAGTCCTTTCGCCTCATTGAGGTTGATTCAGAGTTTGTTCCGACCCAATCATATTTGCAGAGACTAGCTGCTGATAATATTCATAGTCATGTCCCTCAATATCGCGACATCTTAAAAGATCGTTCATCTCTCTCAGTGGAATGGACGCGATGCACCTGTGACCAGTGGACCCAGGGCCAATGCCTATCCGATGACCGAGGAACACCGAGGACTGTCTTCAAGGTTTATGTGTGCCAGCAGCAGCTGAGTATAGTCATTTTCAGCCAAGATCTGTACTCAGACCTCGAGTCACTTTTGAAATTAAGACTCGGAGGGGTTAACGAAGCATTCGACGGTAAAGAACTTCTTAAACGCTACACCGCTCTTAAGACGCACCTCGATGAACTTCGCAGCCCCGACTATTTCCCAAAAACAACCCAGGACCTCCTTGAGGACTGGGCACTACTCGTGGAGGGGTTTCTCGGCAATTGCTCAGCATTCAGGTGTTTTGGCTACCAGGAGCTCTATAAAGGCGAGCTTTTGGACGATCAGCTTCAAGAAATATTTACCCAGCAACAACTCGAGTATGATATCGGGGCATTTGAGCGGGCATTCATTGAAACCGACGAGCGCGAAACCGACGAGCGCGAAAAGGAATGGTTAGAGTGGGTGGGGGTCGAGAAAGGGAGTCCCGACAAAGGGAGGAGAGAGAAAGAGAGGCGAGAGAGAGAATTGCTAGAGTGGTGGAAGCTTGAGAAGGAGAGTCTCGAGAGAGAGAGGCGAGAGAAAGAGAGGCGAGAGAAGGAATGGCTAGAGCGGTGGGAGCTCGAGAAAGATAGTCTCGAGAAAGAGAGGCGGGAGGAAGAGAGGCGAGAGAGAGAGAGGCGGGAGAAAGAGAGGCGAGAGAGAGAGACGAGAAACTGGCGCGTTGATTTCGGGGCATCTCATGCCAATATAATATGCGGATACCCGCAGCCTTGCTCGTCATCGAGGTCTCTCCAGTCCGTGGTCCCACATTCCGAGGACTATCCGGTCCATAATGGAGATTCGAACCTGCTATGCAGCTCGGCACCAAGCACTTCGCAGCTTGTGGAGGAATTACTAGAGAGGCTCGAGAGGGAGAGGCTCGAGAGGGAGAGGCGTGAATGGGAGAGGTACGGGAGGGAGATAAGACAGGAAAAGAGCGAGAAACTGATGCTATTGGAAATGCTCGAGAAAGAGAAAGCCTGCGGAAAAGAGAGGCTCCGGCAGTTCCGCTTGAGGTTCATTAATCAGTGCCAACTTCTCAAACAGGCAACCAAGGATCCCTCTACGAAGCTCAACCAACTTTCCGGGCAGGTGCAAAACCATAGGGGGGCATGGACTGCTGCAATGACGACAATGCGGCAAATGTCCAAACTTGAGTCTCCGAGCTTTATCGGCGCCCTCTACTTCTTGTGCGTCTCCAAAGCCGTGGCAGAGACTTTCGAGGACGATGGAAGCCCGTATACATCCGCGTTTACTGAGGGCTTGGAGCAATGGAGGCAGATATTCCCAGAAATCGAGGAGGCGGCAAAACTCATGTGGTACATCGAGTTTGACTCTATCCCTCAACCTCAGCCAGCAGCCCAGCAGCAAGCAATGTTGCTACTGCGAGAATCTGTGGCTGCACTAATCGGAAAGGCCAATGGGGTATTCGGTCTAGGATATTGGAGTTCGCACAACGGAATAGATGAACTCAAAACCTCTCACCAATGGTGGCCTCGAAATACCGACCAAGCTTCTGCCGACATGGAACCATCGGATCCCCAAATAATATCGAGCGACAAAGAACCGCCAGACCATCTGGTTTGCCCGACTATCACTTCCCTTCACGGCAAAATTAAACGAATTCTTCTGACGCTGGTGACCAGTATCTTATTTGCACTTGTCGTCTACTTCATGCTAGGTATGTTAACGTTTCCTGCCCTCCAGAGAATTGTGGGCTCACTGTAATTATTCATTTGGATCCAGGTTTTGCTCACCCCTCATCGACAAACATACTCGGGGTCCCCAATCCATGGCATGCCAGCACGGTCCGAGCCGGTTCGACTTGCCAAAGCACGGCATTTGACGCAACTTTCTGCGGTGATAGAGACATGGCTAGCCCTTCGCTGCTTTCGAGACCCTCAACTCCGTTCGATCCATGGCGTCCGTGTGTCGATGCTCCTTCTCCGATGTCAAATTCAGGCGAATTCTCCTCTGGTGACTTCTCTGGATTCTGGTAACTGGGAACAGGCGAAATGGAAAATTATGGGCTCATATCTGCCACTGTAAGCCCTTTTCGGGGGTTAGCGGCTTACCAATCCGGGACGCAGTTTTCAATTCGATTACTAGTACTCCATTATCAAGTCAATTTGACAAGGGATGACACACTTGCGAATTGATTGAATATGCGTTTGATCATTTTGGAGACATGCATTACTGACCGAACGAAGAACGCTCATTTATCAGGGCAGGTGATAATAGGCTAGATAAATATGCGTTGCCTTTTTATTTTTATTAAATTTTTTTCAAAAAACATTTTTTTCTCCAATCAAAAGAAATCGTAAGGCGTCTCTTAAATTCTGCGAGAGAGGTCATATATCCATTGGCCGGCCCTTGGACTTCGCGATAGACCTGATTGAAACCAGAATCCTCGAACTAGATGCTGGTACTGACTCGGAGCAAATTACACTTTGTCCAGAGACTGACAGACGGAACACGGAGAAAAGAACAGCGCGGTTCGACACAAGATACCTCGGGAATTGCCTTGTCAGCTGGACTACGCAATGACCAAAATTGGAGCTTCTATTCAACCCTCAAGTCCCTTGAGAGCATCGACTGCCCTGCCGTACATGAGCAGTAGAACGAGCCCGTGAATAATATTGGACCGGAGGGCAACTTGGAGGAGGAATCCGGAAGGACACCGGGGCTTCTCTGTCTGCACGATATGGAACAGCCATTTAACTCCTGGGGGGACGGCAAACCCATCGAGAGCAGTGCAGAACGCCAGGCGCAAGATGAAATCTCACAACCGCGACATGACCGAAGAATTCCAACTCAACATAGACTGCAAAATAAGAGTCGATGGCATGGCCATGGCAACGCAGTGGGCACGAGTTCCTGCTATCCACCTGATAGTCTAGCCTAACAAGCAACACGCCCAATGAGAAACAGGCATAGAAATTACAAAAGCAACCAGACAGTATTCCAGACATATGAAGCCAATCGCTATCGTTACGATGGTCTTTCTGCCTGAAACTTTCTTCGCGGTAAGGTCGAGCGTTGGATTTGCATTGCACAGTTGGTCCTGATCTAAAAATCTCCATTAGGGCATGGCTCGATGATGTTCTTCAACTGGTTCGGCGGCGAGGGCGGAGTTGTTGTCTCGAGCTACTTCTGGATATACATCGTGGTGACTCTTTTCTTCGTCCCCCTAGCGTTTGGCCTCTTGTACTATTCCATGATTTATCGACGAACCGGCTGTCTTCGTCGGCCTTCCAAAGCAAAGTGCGAAGTGCGACTGGCTGAGAGGCAACCGTGGGCCAATCCCAAAGCGTGAATCCAGAAATGCAAGCTTGGTGGATCAGTCATACACTTTAGGCATATTATACACCCTGCGGTCGTTCTGGCGGCATATGTGTAGTTAGAACATATGCTTTACCTGTCGAATCTAGAACGCCTTGGCTTAGCTAGGCTTCAGACTAGCGGCTATCGCTTTCGCCACTCCGGTAGCCGTATCTCTTAGCTACCAGTGTTTTTCTATGTATAAAAAAGGGTTCGTTACCCTCACTTTCTATCTAGGACCTTTTGAAAGGTAAATAAGCTTTAATATATTTCTTTTTCAGTTATACACCTTAATATATAATATTAAAGTTTTATAATTAAAGCCGGTACATACTTTTTTCTAATTATTCGACGGAAGGCGACAAGGCGTTAGCTGCAACAATTTTTCAGTGGATCAATTAGCCTAGAAAAGCAACTAGGCCCATTAAAGCTCATTAAAGTTGCGCTACTTTATAAAAACGTAAGCGCGAAGGTGCTTCAAGTGTTAACGTCAACAATATTGCTGTCTTTTTCTTTCCGTTCAACGCCTTATTTTCTATCAATTTTTAATACAAAATCAACCCAAAATAAGACGGAAACGGAAAGCTGCAAACGTTGAAATAAAATCACAAATACTTGCCGTATAGTTACACCCTTATACGTATGAAAAAAATTCTATAATAAAAATACTTTCCGTCTTAACGCGCCGCCTAATCCATCAGTTAGGACTTATTTTAAGCTATTAATTATCGAGAAACACGAAATTTAAATAAGGCCGTTATTATATAATTTGTTAAATTTATTTTTTATTTTCGTACTACCTTAACTAATTAAAAAATAAGTATAATAAATAAATAACTTCGAACCTGATTAAAAAAAGGAAAAACTACGCGTTCGGGGTTATTTATTATACGATACGTACGTTGAAAAATTATATCTGTTTTTTTACCCTTATTTATATATACGATTATAAAAAAGGCTCGGTTAACGCATATTAGATAAGTTCGGACTTTATTTTATATTATCCGATTATTAACTTTTTTTTTCGCAATTAATAATAAATGATTTATTAAAAGTTTAGAATTTAAAATTACGAACGTTAATTTAAATTACCTTTTAAACGTTCTAATAAATAAATTAAATAAATACAAATGAAAATATTTAAATTTTATATTTTAAAATTTAATATTAATATAAATAAATATATTATAAAATATAACGACAAATCACTTCTTAATATTATAATCCCGACTAAAACCGATAATACGGATTTTTTAACTTAAGTTTTAGCTTATCGTAAGTTATTTATAATATGGATAAATTATTATCCAAGCAAAAACGGAAATCCTATCAGCGTTTTACGAGTAAAATATAAAAACCCGATAAAAAAATAATAATTTATTAAATTCAACTTAACGTATAATTATTTACTTTGTAAATAACCTTAAAAAACTTATAATTTCCCGTATTATATATTTATTAATATTCTTTTTCGTTATAATATTTTTTATAATTACGTCAAAAACATTTAATAGTAATAAATATAACCCGGCTAAAATCCGGAATAATAAAATAATTCGTTAATGTAAAAAAAATTAAAGACGTTACTTTGCCATTTAACTAAATAATAAAATTCATAACGCGTAATAATAAAATAAACCAAATCGTTTAAATTAACAATTCGATCGCTTTATCTCTTAGTATTAAATAAACGACGAAAAAGCGGATTTTATTAATTCGAAAAAAATTTAAAGTAAAAAACAAATATAAAATTTTTACCTATAACATTTTTAAAAATAAAACGAAAAAAAAATTTATAATATTTCGAAATATTTATAAATATAACGTTAACATAAACGGTATTAATTTTAGTAATTAACGAAAGTTTAAATTTAAATAAAATTATAACTTTTAACGGAATATAATATAAGCTTTTATATATAATTTTTTACTTTAAGTTATCGTTAATAATTATTTCCTTTTAAAAAATTAAGATAATAACTTATCAAAATAGCTTTGCTATAGAAACGTTAGGTGTTTTCGTAAAACATTTGTTAATAAGAGCATTCGATATTTCGAAGTGTTTTTTAACGGTCGATAGAAAATTTCGAAAAGTTCCTTTCGTGCTAGTAATATAAAATCCCTATTAATTAGCATCATAAAAGTTTTAAGGAAATCTGTTTTAAGGTATTAAACTTATTTAGGCAACTTTTATCGCGGTATACGGCGAGTAAGACTTCAAATTTCAGGTAATAATATTGTAAATCGGCAGCTAACCCGATAGACGAGCTTTCGTTACTTGGAGTATGATGTTGCGATTTATAATAATAGCCGGTGCTGGTATTTATACCATAACGCAAAATAGGTGTAGCTAGAGGTAGCTCTTTTTGAAAAAGTTAATTGGATCAGCTGGGCGAATCAAAAAGCGTTGCCGAGAAGCTACTAAAAAATTGTTACAGCTAACCCCTTATCGCCTTCCGTTAGATATTTTAATATATTCGTTACTTATATTTTATTAAAATTATTTTAACCCTCTTTAGTATCTTTACAAATATATTTATTACTTTGTAAAAATATATATATATTATTGTTTAATTGGTATATGTTTAATTTCTTAACCTGTTTATTTTTGAAAATACTTCTAAACTGTAATAACTTAATTAATAAATTTTAATAGTTATTTTTATAATAAACTTTTAATAAGTTCTTAATAATTAAGCAATAAAGAATATTACGCTTTTAAATTTATATTTATACGAATGTTGATATATTATAAATATGTACTAACCGAACTTAAATACTATTTTCATTACTACTACTAATATTATTAAACGTTAATAAATTTAAAATAATATCGATATACAAGATTATAATATAAGACTTTACTATTTTAAAAGAAAATTTAATCGCGTTATGAATTAAGTTATTAAAGCATAAAACTAACCCTTGTACTAAAGTATTAAAGATGATTACCGTGTAATCTCGTAAGGTTATTTAATTTATTAATTAAAAAAATGAAAATAAGATAAGGATTTAATTGTTAAAAATCGACAGCTTTTTATTATAATATAATATACTGCGATATATTAATATATTTAAAGAGATAACGTTACAGTACTTATAAATAGAAATTATATTTAATTAATAATTATATTAGTTAGGGTATTTATTATTTAAAGAATATTAATCGGATACTTTTAAGTAAGATTTTTTTATTAATAAACTATAACAAGTCGTTAAGTATAAAAAAGAATATTACCAATTAATCAATCTATAAACAGATAATTAAATAGGATTAAATACTTAATAAACCGATTATTTAAACATCTTATAAGTGAAGCGATTAGTATGAAGGTTAAATTTTTAGAAAGTTAGCTATTTAGGATTACTAAGTTCATTAGAATAAATATTAACGTTTACATATTAGGTAAACAATTAAATTTTATATAATAATAAACGAGAGCGATTATTACAAAATTAATTAATTAAATAAGAGAAGGAAATTATTGCAATTATTAATAAAATATTAGTATATAGAAAAATTTGACCGGATTTAGGTTTTTATTTACTTTTTAAAACTGTTATAATGTTAGAATAGTAACTTACCCGCATTTTTTAAAAGGCTACGAAGTTTATTCGTGCGAGCGAGATTAGTGAGCATAGTTTAAATTAGACGTTAAAAGGTTTTTTTATTGAAATTATAATAGATTATATAATTTAATTAATAAATATTTAATGTAATTTACAGATTTGATATTAAATTCTTTTAAGAACTTTTAAATTCATTATTCTAGAATATGTAAATATATTTATCGACCTAATCCAGTTATTATAAGTATGTTTAACGAAATCTGGGAGCGATATGTAGTTAAAAAAGGGAAATATTTCGTATATATTAAGTATTACGGAATTATAATAATTTTTTTACAAAGTTCGTAACGTGTTAAACTAGATATCTTAAACATTATTTGAATCACTTATTAATTTATTAAAAATTTTTAACAGAGTGTACTAAAAGATAATATAAAAACCGAGATAAGTAATTTCGATAAATATAGTAGTTATTTCAGGTTTATTTTTACAAGTCAATATTTTAAAAATCGAAAATTAGACGTTAAAGGTTTCTTCAAATTTACTACCGATAAGTCGTTATTTAAGTATTTATTTTAATAAGGTTTAAATTAAAAGCGATAAATATAGCTCTAAGCATTTATTAATTATTAGTATACGAAATTAAAGATGAAGAATATTAACTTATTTAGGAATATTTAATGATAATCTATATAATAATTGTATAATTAATTAAATACTAATTATATTTTAAATAATGTTAAAAATACATAGATGAAAGAAATCGGCCGTTATTTTTATATAAACCGAGAAGTCTATTAATAATTCTTTCTACAAGAATTAAAAAATTTAAAAAGAAAGAAAATTTTATAATATTAATATAAAGTATCAGCGTAATTAATCGGCGGTTTCCAGAGAACTGCTTAATAATACTTATAGTTTTAAAACTTGTTAGATTACCTTTAATTAACGGTTTACCTTTTAAAATAATGTACTATATAAGCTTACGGGATAAACAAGCTTACGAGATAGTTCTTAGCACCTTGTAATAACAAATTTAATTTAATTAATTTAAACTAACCGAGTTTTTCGTCGCTAAACGCCTTTATATTTTTTTGTAAATACTCGTATTATATCCGAGCTTGCCGTAAACGTTACATTTTCGTTTTTCTTTTTAAACTTTTTTACGACGATTACCTTCGGCCGTTATTAGCTGCGATTATTTACTATTACCTTTTTCGTAGCTATAAAAACTTGTACTTTCTTTATAGTAAGTATTCTTTTTTAAAGATATTTATTTTTAATCCTTTAGCGTTTATTAAAGATGTAATTCGTTTCGCGTAGTAGGCCGTATTCTTCTCAAAAAAAGCGTTTTCGTATAATAATATTAAGTAGATTTTTATTAAAAACTTAATCGATAGCATTATTTTTATTGATAAGTAATCTTAATAATTTAATTATTCTTTTTAAATATTTTTTTAATTTTTTTAATTTCTTTTTAATTTTTTTGAACTTTTTTTCTAGCTTTTTTAAGGTTTTTTTTTATTCTTTTTTTCTACAAATACCGTTTTCTTAAATTATTTTAGTCAAGTTTTTAAAAGTTTCGTAGGTGGGAAAATAACGAAATTAATAGAGGTAAATAAAGAAACGGTCAGTATAAATATAACTAAAACTTTTAATTCGAAAAGGACGTAATTAAGATTGAATAAAATAAGTTTCGTTTTTGCAAATCTTAATTTAATGTTATCGGTCGTTATTATAGCTTTAAACGCGTCGTAAGAACTGGCTATAAAATTTTCTTAAGTAATATAAGTAACGTAACGTTATATAAAACCCTTAATATATAACGAATAAACGCGTTTTAATAGGGAAAAATAAAATAGATCGAAATGGTAAAGTAAATAAAAAACTTTAACAGGTATATAAAATGTAATAATATCATAATTAGCGTAATATTTTTTATATTTTATCGAATAATAGTTTTTGTAACTGTTAAGAATAAGGAAATATTTTAATTTTTTCGTACGTATTCGAATATATTAATCGAAGTATTGAACTTATTTTAAACTTAGTTTATTTATCAATTAATCGTTTTCGCTTATAATAATTTCTTAATCGAGTAGTAATAAGTTATTAACTAATTAACGAAAAACGTAATTTTTTCATAATAATAAAAATAAGAGCAAGGTTTAATTTTAAAAATTAATAATTTATATTATTATAAACAGTTTCCATTTTTATTATGAAGCTTATTAAAGTTTGTATTAATTTTTAATATTAATATTAATTATGCGGGTTATTATAAAAAGTTTTATTAAAAATTTGATTTCGTCGAAATTGTACCTAATCTTTTCCGTAATATCATATTTGGTAATTGTATTTCGAATAAAATTGAGTTATTTAGGCAATGCCTTTAGAATTTCGTATAAAACCTTTTAATAATTTATCTTTCGATTTATCTACGTTTTAAATTTTCATTACTATTTAAAAACGTTGGCCATTTCGTTAACCCCCACGCGTTTAGTAGCCCGTTATATGAGGCTTAAATTCGCTATATTTTTAACGTATTAACCCCGGATAGAAAACGCTCGCCTATTTAAATTCAGATTTTGGTTAATAATCTATTATTTTTCAGTCGTCGTAAATTTTTATAAATTAAGGATAATATCAGTTTTAAAGAATTGATTAATATATATATATATATATAAAGTAAAATAGAGGATTGTATAAATAAAATTAAATTCCCTAAAACTAAATATTAGGTCTCGTGTTTTAGCTTAAACGGCTAAGTTTATTCTTACTTTTTTTATAAGTCGTTTTATATTATTAGTATTAGAAAATGGTTTATTAAAACTAAATAATTAAAATGTGTCAAAAATTATCCCGTAAGCTTGTTTATCTCGTAAGCTTATATAGTCCGTTATTACTTATTATCAAATTTTAATTAATTATTAATAATACATGATTATAGAATTTAAGTATTAAAAAGATATTACTTATTATAATAATAAATGATGGTATAATTTAACTTTCAATATTAATAACTTCCATAAATATAATCTATTCTTTTACTATAGTTTTTTAGGTTTTTTATATTTTTCGGCATTAATAATTAATAAATATATTATTATGAAAACATTATTAAAATTTCATTTTATCGAAATTGTAAATATCCTTTTTTTATCCTATCCTATTTTCCGATAATAGCCCGAATAAATTCGAATTACCTATGAAATCTTTTTAACATTTCGTATAGTACCTAGTAATAATCGATTTTTCGATTTAGACGCGTTTAAAATCATTGTTACCGTTTAATAAAATTAAATACTTAATTAAGCTTAAAGTGCTTCGTAACGCGTTACGTATATAATAAATTCGCTTTATTTTTAATATGTAAACGCCGGATAAGAAACGTTTGCACACTTAAATTGAGGATGCGGTGGACGATTAATTTTCGCGAATTAAAGGTAATATCGGTTCAGAAAGTTATACTGTTATATCGACCTTTTAAAGTAATTTTAAAGATTGTATATATCGAATAAAAACATTTATAACTAAGTTTTAGGTTTTGGTTTTTGAACTGGGTAGTTAAATTTATCCTGTTTTTTTATAAGCCGTTTTATATTATTAGTATTAAGTAATAAACAATTAAAGTTAGGTAGTTAAAATAGTAAAAAAAAAACGAGCGATGTCCTTATATAAGCATTGAACTTATATAGTACGTTACTTAATAATGAAAAGTTATTATCTTTAATCTTTTTTGACTATTCGTTTCTTTTACATTTTTTCTTACTTTTAAGCCTTAAATTACTTCAAGTATTAAGTTATTAAATTGAATTTTTTCTGAACATTTTTGTAATTTAATAGTCTAAAAATAAGACTTAATATTTTAAAATATAAATTAGAATTTTATCAAAATTGTTAGTAGTCTTAATTTTTATTTTCTAAATTAAAATTACTTTAAAGAGAAGGCGGTTTTTTTTTTTTTTTTTTTTTTTTTTTTTTTTTTTTTTGCCTTAATTATTACAATATTTCCTTTTTAAGTATTTACTTAATATCGTAAAAATTTCAGTTAATAATTCCTAATAATTTAAGGGGCTATATCGAACTTAAAACGCTTTAACTTAATTACTCTTTAAATTAGCGGCCATCGCTTTCGCTGTTCCAGAAATCGTATTTTTTAACTGTCACTGTTTTTCTGTAAATAAAAGAAGGGCTCGTTACTCTCACCTTTTATCTAGGACCTTCTCAAGGGCAAGCAACCTTTAATACATTTCTTCTTCAGTTATATGCTTTAGCGTGTGATGTCAGAGTTTTACATTACCTATGCTTATGGGAACTAGCGTGTCTTTTGCCCTTTCCCACTGTCTGTAGTCCAAGAGCATTACCGCCTCCTCGGTATTAGCTAAAACGGTATGGAAAAGATCTCAATCTCGAAAGCGACCAAGAGGGAAGTCCAATCCACGTTTAATATCTAAGATTCCAGAAGGTGGGCTCGAACCGTTGTCAGTTAGCCCTTATTTCGGTGGATAACGCAAATACGGGCATTGGTGATAACATGAACCTACACATCGTTGCGCTGGGAGCAGAGGGCACCCGGGCACAATGCAAGGGAAGACTAAGCGCTCTTATGCCAGGCTATACGGCAAACAAAACTTATCGTACCACTTGAGAATGGTTTACTCAGCTCTGTAGGCTTGACGGGTATTTCATAAGAATGTCAGCAATCAATCAATTACACGGAACCTTAGGCGTGTGGTTCTAATGTTCGGGCAACAAAACATATCGGTATCCGGACCGGACACATGCTTAGCGCAGCGATCCAAGGACATTGTGTCTAGTTACCGGTTCATTGGTATCGCATTGCTTCGAAATGGAGTGGCTGTCCACAACACCAGATGTCGAACACATTTCGACGTCTGATTAGTGGATAGCGATAAGGATGACATAAGGAGGAGATACATGTTCCCCTCAGATTGGCAGCCAAGCGCCTTGTACAGCAGGAGTTTTTTACGGGGGAAAGGCAACGGCCGCCTAGCTGCGGCAATTCGCGGTCTAACGTTGCATTGGACCACATTCGCCAATTCCGCAGGATAACGGTTTCGGCCTCGTCAATTCAGCCTCTTCGCAGCGAACACCGCAATTGTGGAACGTTGAGCGCCTGGCAGGAGAGGATCGTTTATAAGTGCGCCCTTGCCGTTGCGATCTCGGACCGCGGGAGTTTTGATTACTCTTCAATTTCACCGCCTTCCATGGACCATGACGACGCCGAGAATCCAAGTGACGAAGTGTCACCTACCAGCTCGTTTCTTTGGAACCACACCGTCAGGCGGCTATGACACGGCCGATAAGCACAGTTGGAATCAAGCACCCCTTGCCGGCCCGGACAATGGGTCCCATTAGGAAGAACCCTCCGCTAGATACTTACCGATGTTTTTAAACCAACACATCCACACCACATGACTTGGAATCGCCGCGTGCAACCGAAGCGGGCTAGTCAGGAAGTATTCCCACGATACGCCTGGTGCATATGTAGATCACCAGACCTACTGCTACAGACATGCCGTCACTAGTCGCTGCCAACTATTCCACAATATGTCTACTTAATATGGGTAACCGGAGGGCGAAGAAGCTGCCGGAACCCCCGTTGACCAAACAACCCGGATGGATGCAGCTCTCTTTGCATTTAGCATATCTTGCAAGAGACGAGATATGACTTGAGCCGGCTTGATAGGTAGGTGGGTAATCCATGTTGTTCATGCTCGTAGAGACCCGCGTATCAGATAGTCTGGAAACGCCCTGCGCTTGACATTCTGCTCTCCTTTGTCCGTCTTCTCGCACTTTGAGAGACTTTGATTGGCCAATGAGTCATTGGCATTGTCTCCACGGCTTGTAAATCGTCCAAGATTTATATCTTCTTCCCTTCTGTCTTGCTATCTCACATCATCCTGCCTTTTCTCTGACCGCTCAACAAAATATCCTGTTGTTAAGTCTTGGTCGGTAACGGGCAACTCTCTTTTTTCGTCTAGGCATATCATATCAGACTTTCATCGCTTGAACGCTGTTTAGGCGCACTTACAGAATGGCGCCCGTAGCGATCCCGGAAACCATCCATTCCGGCGAACAGGATTTGAACTTGACTGCCGCCGCCGTGGAACACCGGTTGGCCGAGAACGAGTCTCCCAATGGCGCCTCGAACGGCGCCGCCAACGGCGTCGCGCAGCGCAATGTGAAAGAACTGGATGCCTCGAAACTCACATACACATTCACGAAAGAACCCCGCGATGTACCACCCCCCGGAGTCCACAGTATCGACGACGCAACGGTCGCTACGGACCACATGATCACAGTAAAATGGTCTGCGAAGTCCGGCTGGGCCACTCCGGAGCTCAGACCCTACGGCCCGCTTTCTCTGATGCCCACCGCCTCCGTCTTACATTACGCCACGGAGTGTTTCGAGGGCCTGAAGGCCTACCGTGGTTTTGACGGCAAGCTGCGTCTCTTCCGGCCTGACTGCAACGCTCAGCGCATGGTGATGTCCTCCGTGCGCATTAGCCTGCCCTCGTTCCCTCCGGAAGAGCTGGAGAAGCTCATGATCGCGTTGATGTCCGTGGACGGGCCTAAGTGGCTGCCCAGGGATCGACCAGGTAGCTTCCTCTATCTGCGCCCCACAATGATTGGCACGCAGTCCCAGCTTGGTGTCCAAGCGCCGTCTGAGGCGCTCCTCTACATTATCGTCACTTTCATGCCCATTATGGACACGCCTCCCGGGGGCATGAAGCTCCACACCTCTCCGGATGACATGGTGCGTGCGTGGGTGGGCGGCTTCGGTTACGCCAAGGTCGGCGCCAACTATGGCCCTTCTCTGCTGGCGACCGCAGAGGCCCGCGCCAGGGGATTCGGCCAGATCCTGTGGCTGTACGGCCCCGACGGCGAGTGCACGGAAGCAGGAGCGAGCAATTTCTTCATGGTGTGGAGGACGAAGGAAGGCAAGACCCAGCTGATTACCGCCCCTCTCGATGACAGATTGATCTTGGACGGTGTTACGAGACGGAGTGCACTGCAGCTGCTCCGGGAGCGGTTAACAGGCGAAGTCGAGGTCGTCGAGAGGAAATACACCATTAAGGAAGTGATGGAGGCGGACTCCGAAGGTAGAATAGTCGAGGCATTCGCAGCTGGTACTGCTGTAAGTTCGCCCGTCCATCAGTCCCGCTCTCAGCGTCGTCCGTATGCAAGAGGAAGGCGTGTTCCAATCTATGACTAGCAATTGTGAGACCCCATCGTGGCTGACATACCTTTGCAGTTCTTCATCTGCCCCGTGTCGCTGATCCACCACCGTGGACGTGACATCCAGATCCCGATGGGCAAGGCGGGCGATGGTGGCTCCATCACCCTCCAGGTGAAGACTTGGATCGCGGACATCATGTACGGACGGGCGCAACACGAGTGGGGCGTCGTCGTACCGGAGGAGCAATAATTGCTTATTCTGCCAGATGGGACCCCGCGGCCCCTGGAACCCCGAGGCTTCGGCTCAAGACCGCACTATACCATCTCGCAGGAAGAGATTAGAGTCCTGATCCATACTCCAAGTTCAAATCGGACGTCAGCCTCATCAGAGACGGGGTACGAATACCTCCGCATCTCATTGCGGCTGCAACGATGTGAGCCAGTCGCCTGCTTACGACTTCGGCTCAGGCGGTTCTTCGTCGACCTCGAGCGCTCATTCCCTCTAAAAGTCTCGGCATATTAAGCGTGGTTCATTAGATTAGAGCTTTAGATCTCGTTGCAGCTTCGCTAAAACGGAAGGGTGAGAGGTCACTGTTCAACGGAGCATGTCATCCTGCATATAGCCTACATAGCGTGATATTCGCGAGGAACCTTGAATAGAACAGCCAAATGAAAAGCGTCTCGACTTCAGTCGGTTTTCCCGATCAATATCCGATGAGCCGAGCCGAACTTCCCAATAGGCGCTGTCTGGTGCCGAGCAATATGCCCCGCCTTGTCCTTCTCCTGAGTTGAAGCATGAGTTGCTGCTTGCTTGCCCCTAATCTGTGGTCGCGACATGCCCCGACTAATCACGCTCGCCCGACACGCACACGACGTCCCCCGGTAGGTGAACATCATCTCTGCCCCAGTTCTCAGGCTCGGAGACCGCATCTCGCCCACTTTCCATGTAGTCTCTACACAGTCAAGAACAAGTAACCAGTGGCAGCAGCCGCTCGAAAGCTTAAAAGTAGCCAGTATCGTGTCCGTACTTGCTTGGCAGGGCAGCCGATGGCAGCGAAAAGGGAAATATTTCGAAGAAACACGGTAAACAAGCCACTCACTACAGATTGACGGTCCGATGTGAGAACCAAGCGACCACGCGATAGTAATAAGGTACGACATTGCGCATACGCGAGTATGAACATGGATGCGCCGGCAGAGGTAAGGCACCACGGGCATTCCCGCTGTGCTAGGCAAGGTCGACCAGGGAAAGTATACTACGTGTCCCCGGGCCCGGGCCGTGGGTGCGTACGCATCTCATTCTCACACCGTTCGCTCTGCTGCGCGTTGGCGCGCTATAGGCCGGGTGGCTTGAACGGATGCGTAAGACCGCCGGGATTCTACGCGAGAGATGGAGTGAGTCCCCGATAAGGAGGAAGTCGTGCCACGGGCATACAGGGGATCTCGGAGAGACGGATGGGCTCATGACCACCGGTTCTTGGCCTTTCGTTTTGAGAAATAGGGGGTCCGCGCTTCTAATTCGACTTCTTTTCGTCTTCGGAAATACTACCTTAGGCTTATAAGCGCCTGACAGCTGGCTATAGGAAGCAAGTCACAAGAATACGGCCCTACACACGATCATCTTACAGCTGAAGCGATCCACCGCATGCGCTCTAAACGACTTGGGTGCAGCAGCTCATCGCATCATATCAAACCGTTCCCTATCACAACTACGCGCACCTTGCCTATTCACTCGCTTGACGGGTCGGCGAATCCGCTATCCAGTCGCATGACGCGAATAGCCCTTAGAACTTGCTCATGTCTACCCTAGGTATATAAGCAGAGTGTAACACATACGCGCCACAGGTCTATCATGGGTCCCAGACATGGGATATCACTGCGTAGCCGGGGGTCTCTTATAGGTACAAACATCACCGCTTCCCTCAAATGGGCACCGCACCGTGCCGGACGGCTTCCTCGAGCAGAAATCCGAAATAGTCGGTCATCCTGGACGTAGCAGGCGCAACTATGTACGGGCTGCGACGCCTTCCTCAAGACCCCTTCGTAGCAAGGAGAAGGCACCAGTCTGATCTCAAGAGCTGAATATGTTCCCCCGACCGAGCTACGGCCATGTCTGACGCGGTGCTGAGCGTCGGTTGTCCAAGACGTCGCGCTAAAATGGGCAGCATGCCATCGTCCAACCAGCTCCCGAAAGATGTCCTTTTATAGTGATCCACCTCCTTATGATCCGCCAAAGCGCCGCTAATCCAGTGAGCCACGTATGCGTTTCCGACATATTTGTTGTGTGCCCGTGCATGCATGGAATATTCTGCATTGTGCGTACGAGCCTGATGGTGATACAATAGACGGAAATCCGGCACCTTCACAACTGTAGATTGGCAGACGGACGTCGACTCGGTTGGCCCCTCAAGTGCGCCGACGAATTCTTGAACAGGCTCTGCCATATGAACGCCTCGCTAAGCAGGAGTTCGATGTCCTTTTCTGTCCAATCTTGCGTGGGCAATGCCTGGAGGAACATCATGATCTCCTGGAAGTCCATCTTGACCAGCTTGCTTGACCACTTGACGAGAAACGCCGCGCATACGTATAGGTGGAACTCGGAGAACCCCTGCTCCTCGGCCTGTGTCGCTGTCAGCATACTATATATAAGTGGTGCATCGGAAATGGCACGGGTACGATATATGCATACCAGATACGTGTCCCACATCCGGATGGTGTTCCGGACGCTGATCTCCCTCATGAGGAGGCAGTTCATCCACCGAAAGCTGAACTGGATAAACTCGACATGCTCGTTCTCGAGGTGCTTCGCGAGATCTGCATCGATCCTAGCAGTAAGATCCCGCAGCGCAGCAACTTGTCGCTGAATGCCCGGCTGAGCGACAATGTAGTGGTCTTGGATCCCATCCAGGAGCTTTGTTAAGCACCAAAACGAATCGGCTTCTACCGCGTCAAGGACTGCTTTGGGCAACTGCCCTGGATCCATACCACTTTCAATGTTAGAGTCAGTGATGTAGGTGCCGAGAAACACCTGCCAGAAGGGCGTGACTAGGTCGTTTATTCCCTGTACATAGCCACTCGCCGGATGGCGAATAGCCCAGAGGTATAATATCCGCTCTAGGGATCGTTGAGTGGCCTCGTAGCTGTAAAGTTCGATATGGGGATTCGTCCGCGGGACATCGATGCTGATTTGATGCCATATGGCTTCATCAAGGCCCCTCGATCTGCCTGTCGGGGCAGGATTTGTGCCTCCCCTTTCGAATGCCTGCCTAACCCCGTCTAGATATTCCTTTCGTTTTCGTTCCAGTGTTGCGACTCGTCTCTCGCTACTAGTGGGGAGGTAACTGAGCAGCAGCTGCCAAGTCATGGCGCGCACCTCTTCAGGAACTCCAGACCAGGCCAACGCCCTCAGGTCTGTCAGTGAAATCGTACTGGCTTGGAGAATCTTTTTGAATTTGTTTATCCTCGTCACCCGAGAATTTATGGCGTCCGTTTCCTTCGGTGTAGCATTAGCGGGTACTGTAGGATGGTGGATCAAGTGAAGAGCGTTGGCCGGATCTGTACTTCATCAGCGAGGCGCTCGGATACAGAGGGTGGGGTAAGTGATGGCAAACCCTTGAGGATGTCCTTATACTGTGGCCTCAAAATCTTGCCCTCGCTCTTCTTCGGCATTGGATATGTAGGCGCCGGCCTTTCAATAGCTATATCGGCGCTATTTGAGTAACGCCTTTGGGACGGGGCGGACGCATTGTCCAGAGTGGGCGAGTTCCCGTCGGAAACTGTTCTCTCCTGAGCAGCCGCAATGCGCCTCGACTTCCGCTTCATGTTCGACAGGCTCGGTAAGCCAAAGTCATCCCCATCGTTGTCGTCGTATTCGTACACGTCGTCACCCTCGACATCATCGACATTCCAGTCTTGATTCGTGTCGGACAAAAAGTGGAAGTATGACTTTAAGGGTGGCGAAGATAGACCCGAGGAAGGTTTCGGTGGTGTATTAACATTGGTCGGCCGCGCTCTCTGTGAGGAAGAGGGTGGGGGCGTCTTTGGCCTGGAAGAGGTACCTGACAGGCTCCTGGTTTGCGGTCAACCAAGGTCTGGTGGGCTGCGCGTCGTCGAGCTGGGAAACGTACAGAGAATCAAAGTTGAGCATGTCCGCATGCGAATAGGCAGCGCCCTTCACCAAGGTTTCCTTCTTAGGCATGTTTTCTCTCTGAAGCCGCCAGAAAGGAGAAGCCGACCTGGTTTTGTCTTAGTTCAAGTTCGAACACTGGCGCCTCGATGAGGTTCGCTTTATGCGACTTACTCGGACCTGTCTGTAGACAAGACGGTGCGAGTTAGCAACAACATATAGGGAACTTGGCTCGAGGTTGCGATTCAAATTCAGACAGATGCATTATAGAGCCCCATGTATACTGAAGCGGGAGCCATATGGAGATTGGGACATATCCTCGGACGACTTACCAACTTGTACCATCTCCTACGTCATTGTCGCCAGCGGTCAGCGGGTGGTTGGCATTCGGTGGATAATATTGAGGCCCGGAAGGGATCGATAAAAAATAACAAGGCATTAGAAGCGGGAGATCTTACCTGCTGCGCTGGCGGCTTTTTGCCGCTGCCGGATGAAGAGAACATTGTGGTGATAAGGTTGGGAGTATGGTGAGTTTAGATATTCGCGAAATGTCACATTGTTCGATGTTCTCTATACCACGATACCTACATGTAGTTAAACTGTCCAGCAGCGGAGCTTCAAGAATAGGAGGCGGTTGAGTGCATAACGTCAGATGGTTCTGCTAATAACTGCAACACGATGTAGTAGTAGCAGTAGTAGTTAGTACCTATAGCCTGTAACTAGCAGTTGGTCAATTAACGTCAAGGTGTTGATGAATGAGGCCAGACAGCGAGTTGGCAAGCCGCATCTGCCCCTCCCTGTCGCAGCAAGCCACCAGATGAAACGTAAGGTTTGAATCTCTGGAAATAGGGCCCACTTCTTCCCCCAAAGTACCCAAGGCATGTACCGAGTGCCGAGTGCCTACCAAGACCGGTAGGCACCTGGCACCTGGCACCTAGTACCTGAGTACCTAGGTATTCAAGGAGCTTTGACCTCCATCCAAAAAGTTGAGGTTAGGCAGGTACATGTATGTAGGTATTTGTCTGTGCTTTTCCCTAGCGCGTGCTGCGCAAGCCGAACACTCCCTGAGAAACGGTGAACAAACCCGGATTACCTAACTAAATAGACCTGCTAACGAAGTTCGTCCAGCCCACTCAGCTCAGGCAAGACGAACTCAGACTAGGTGGCAGCACTTCGAGTTTTTCTATAAACCATCAACAGAAACTTTCATCCCTCCTTCTTCTTTACCACATTTACCCTTCTACCCTTCTCTCCATTAAAGGCAGATTACACATTACTCAGCAGGGAATACTCGACAGGGTCCATCTGTTACAGTTTCTTGATGGTCGATAGCTAATACGTCCCCATTTCCGCCTTGCCAAACTCCGATTTGGCCTACTTTCTCGAGTCATCCCGAAAACCTGTCGATTTCTTGATTTCTTGGTCTTTGATCTATCATATCCTTCTTCACCATGGCGGAACCCGAGAATTTCGAGGATGACCTCTTCGCCGATCTGTGAGTCAACGCCGCGACCTTGCCCCATCTCACATCAACTTCACATTGTCTCGCACTTTTCTCACCATTGCCTGGACACGTTGTTTCATGCTGCCGTTCGCTCGTTAACTCTACGCAGTTACGACGATAACGAACCTTCATCCGCATCTGCACCTGCAGCTGCGCCCGCGCCCGCGCCCGCACCAGCGCCTTCACAACCTCAACCAGTCACAGAAGCACCGGCACAGCCTCAGCCCGAAACTACCCCGGCCGACGCAGGCCCCAATCCCGCCGATGACGGTTACGGTGACGATTACCAAGAGGAAAATTACGAAGACGACGACGACGTGGACTTCAATCTCGGAAATGGCTCCAGCGGCACCCCAGCTGCTGCTCCTCCGCCTCAACAGGATACGTCTGCCCATTCGTTCCATAACACGAGGGGACCCAGCGCGAAGGAGGATGGGTAAGTAATTTTGTCTCGTTTTCTTCCTTGCATGTCTTGTTTTCATGTCTGCTGCCGGGCATCTGGCATTAGAAGCTCCCCTACCGCCATTCATCCCTTCCGAAGCATGCCGGCCGGGGTTTGTGGGACATATATGATTGTCCCGCTAGGGGAGGCGAGGATGGTCGCTGTTCTACCATCGTGGCTGCTGGCCATGGTCGCAAGAAGAAGTATGCTATGATCGTGGATGCATGGCCGAAAGGACTGTGGGTAAGAGGACATGCCGGCTTGCCGTCTGCTTCGAAGAGAAGAGCAGATTGTTGCGGTAGCATCTCGCCGTATCTGCCGGGTCTTTGAACCAGACCAAAATCGCTCTCGCCTGTCATGATTTGAAAACAGAGGGCGTCGAGGGTCAGAAGAGAAAAGAGCTGTGGACGAAGGAGGATACATTCGCACTTCTTTCTACCAGAGAAGACAACGACAAACAGTCGACCATAGTCAGTTGAGGGGCACACTTCTGCCTTCCGTAGCCGTTCATCCAAGATAGGCCCATAAAGATCGGCGAGAATACTGCTGTTCGGGGGGCTGTAACAAAAGATTGGCAGCGAATAGCGCTCGAGGCCATGACCTAGCTTGACGATAGCAAAGAGACTCGAGAACAAACAATTCGACAACGTTTCTGGCATCTCAGCTGCATCAGCTCTTTCCTCTGGACAGTGCTATTTGTGGCGTCCACATCGGGTCTACTCAGATCATTGGCTCAGCAGCATCATCGCCATCTTTATCATCCACACGTCTATCTACATCTACCCGTTCTGAACTGCACACGGAACATGCACGCCATCATGGATATACGCCAAAGCCAAGAGGAGGAGTTCATACCCTGCCCTTCTGAGAGTGACAGGTCCGAGGAAGGTCAAATAATTCGCAGTCGTCCCTCGATAAGTCCACTGGCTGGGATATCTGCACCCACGACTGGGCGCGTAGATGATGAGTATTCGAGGTCCGGGGAGAGCTTCTGGAAGACATATTGCACCATATATTGCTTATCACCCGCCAATCACAGCCCATGAGCCCGTGGTGTTTGCTCGAGTGACAATCAGTACCATTCGAAACTGCTATATTTGGTGCTTCTGGGCCGATTCGAGTTCATCACACACTTGCCATTGCTTGTAAGGGGGTCTTGCTAACTACTGTCCCTCCTTTAGGAAAATGTTCATTGGTGGTTTGAACTGGGAGACTACTGACCGTAAGCACTTCCCATGGGTACCTTCTGACTTGAAACGCCGTGCTGATTCCCTGCACCAGAATCCCTTCGTGACTACTTCTCTCAGTTTGGCGAGGTTACGGAATGTACCGTCATGCGAGACGGCGCTACCGGTAGATCCCGTGGCTTCGGTTTCCTTACCTTCAAAGACCCCAAGTGCGTCAACATCGTTATGGTCAAGGAGCACTTCTTGGATGGCAAGATTGTAAGCCATGTTCTGATTCCTTCCCGCATTAGGGGATACCGACCACTAACTCCGTTTTCCGTAGATCGATCCCAAGCGGGCCATCCCCAGGGATGAGCAAGAGAAGACAAGCAAGATCTTCGTAGGAGGCGTCAGCCAGGACACTACCGAGCCAGAGTTCAAGGACTACTTCGCCCAATTTGGTCGAGTAGTCGATGCCACCCTTATGATGGATAAGGACACCGGACGGCCGAGGGGCTTCGGATTTGTCACTTTCGAGAGCGAAGCCGGCGTCGAGGCGTGCTTGAACACTCATCTTGAGATCCATGGAAAGCCAATCGAGGTCAAGAAGGCCCAACCGAGAGGTAACATGCGAGAGGAAGAAGAGGCCTCGAGACGCGGTAAATTCAGAAAAGGAGGCGCCGAAGACCAAGCCAGCAACCAGAATCAAATGGCCAACCAGATGGGGCAAGGGGGGATGACCCCACAGGTCATGGCACAATACCTGCAGCGAATGCAACAGTATATGGCTATGATGCAGCAGCAAATGGCTATGAACCGAGGCATGGGCATGGGTGCCATGAACCCGGCAATGATGCAGATGATGCAGATGCAGCAGATGCAACAAATGCAACAGCAGATGGGACAAGGGGCTGGTCCGGGGGGGCAGAACAACCCGATGGCAGCCGCTATGGCCAACATGAATCCGCAGATGATGCAGCAACTGCAACAACAAATGCAGCAACAGATGATGGCGAACGGAGCTGGCAGTCAGGGCCAGGGCGGGGACCAGGGAGAGGCGGGCCAGCAGGGCTTCGGCAACTATAACCAGCAGCAGATGTTCAACCAGCGGGGAGGGGGAGGTAGACGGGGCGGCCGGGGCGGTTACAACCAAGCCTATGGAGGCGGAATGGCCGGTGGCGACCCAACCTCATGGGAGGGCATGTATGATGATGTGCCGCAGCCCAACTTCAACCAAGGAGGACGGGGTGGGTTCCACCGGAATAGGGGTAGCCATCACGGCAGCCCGGCGCCTGCGGACCCGAATCTTGCACCTCCTGCCAACGCGCCCACGGGTCCTAAGAACGCCGGCAAGCCGGGTGCTAACTATCGCGGTGGGGGCCGGGGAGGCAGTCGCGGCTTCCACCCTTATGGTCGTTAGAAGCAGCCGAGGGGTTAGGGGGATATCCCCGAATGCCCTCCGTGCCCAAAAGGATTATGTCCTGTACCACCCATCATAATGCACCGGTCTTCCGTCTAATGTACTCGCTGGACTCAAAGCTCAGAAGTACATTCTCGCGGCTGCAGAGACCTCTTCACAACAAAATGATTTCGGCTCGGCACCTTCTGGCATCGCTATTAGCGTAAGGCCGTGAAGCAGCTCTCCAGTCAGTGGCCTTTTCCACCACCCGAGATCCCTAGCAGACGGCATTCACGTCTACTTGTACATTATAACCACGTGTTCTTGTGCATACGCTTCAGCACAACTATTTCTTGCGACATCACGACATTCAAAGCCTCGCACACCCAGGTCTTCACATCGGATATCTGCCCGCATCTTTCGGTCAGTCTGTTCTGCGGCGATGACTCAGGAGTAGTAGTCTGTCTGGTGGGCTATCCGAGATAGAGTGGCCGTTGCCCTGCTCCCGTGGATCACCTACCCGCCCACCCACTACTTCCTATCTTTTACTCACTTCTGCGAGCTGCCGCGAGGCATCGATGATTTCTCCCGCAGCGAACACAATATTTGCCGGTATTCTTCGTTTTGCGTTTATACAACAACCCCGGCCGGACAGACCACGCGGTGGCGCGCGTTAATGAGGGCCGTCTGGCACACGCGTTTAGGTTCCAGTGTCGGGGCTGGCTTAGGTCATGCCGGGTCAGGTTCATAGGGGAAACTACTACTAAATAAAGACTGTCGTTCGCGTTATGGGTGTGTTTGGATTGTGCCGGTGCGACGTGCTCGCGTACTTTAGTGATTCTCGGGACTTATGTTAGTTACCGCCGTAGATTCGTGCTCTTGCAGTCCTGGTACGGTGCCGACCCGTCTCGTTAGATCATCAAAGAACATATATGCTAGGAACAGACGGCGGTAAGGATATCTGTCGAGGATCCATGCATATTTCAGTACACGACATGCTCAAAAAACTTGATACGGTTAACGGTTGACTGGCCAATTCCAAATCGAGAATCCCGTCAGCGCTCTCGCGAGATTTCAACTGAATGCCAAGTCCAGGCTTATAAATAACTCAAGCTAGATAAGAGGGTATCATGATGATAAATATCTTTGGAGAAGCAAGCAAAGCATACATGCTACAGAGGTTTCCTACACAACTCCAAGCCGAGGTCGTCATATCTTCCTTGGATACGTCCTCTTCCACTGCTTAACTCGTCATTAACTCGTGGCGCCATCGGAAAGAGTCCGCTCTTGTCCTTGCGTCGATGGTTATGCAATCATGTCGTCCTATAGTCCCTTTCCTCGGAATCCCGCAGGTTCCGGTTCCTGGGCCACTAGGAAGTCCCCCCTCCCCACCCGTCGGGCGTTATGTATCCATCCTGCACACATCGCTCGCCGCGGAATATGTGTTACGCGGTGACAGCCTTAGGCTGCCACCCCACGTATGTATACCGGCCCTGCCACCCAGCTCTCTGTTGATAGCTTCTTCCTATCCACATCAACCC
>QJNV01000216.1:0-53367 GCA_004155935.1 Monosporascus sp. GIB2
GCCCATAAAACGAAAAAAAAAAAAAAAAAAAAAGAGAACACGGCAGGCGCATAAATTTTCTACTTAGTGCATGCACCACAGATTTCCATTTCCCACTAAAAGCCTACAAACATCCTGCGCCTCTAGCCCCGCAAGCATGCTTTCAAGTTTTGTACTAGTACCTCGGGTGCGATATAGGAATACCCAAGCCCGGTATTGATACTGGTAAGGATCTTGTCGATAGCTTCCATTTTTGTACCTCCGTTATAGGAAATTTCGTACCTGGTACTTCGAAGGGCTTCTATGGTTCTTCTCCTATCGCCGTTGTCTATGGCTGAAGAATTATAACTAGTTCTTCCTATTTTTGTACTACTATTTCGCTATGTTCTTTGTGTGCACCCCCCTGCCCTGCTCTGGACTTCGTCTTCTAACACTTTCGCGTGTACCTATAACTCAGAAGTATAGTTTACTCCTATCCCCACAGAGAAAATAGCATCGTGCTCCGTACCAAGGACTTCACCCCTGACACATTCGTAAGTTTCTTGTAAGGTACTGGTACGTACATCAGACGCCCCGTACATACAGCCTGGCACGTTTTCCGTTCACCTTCCAGGTTTCCACGTTCCACGTTCCACTCTCTACACTTAACACTACCTCCATACATACATAGACTGCAACCCCATCCCTACGTACTTACGTGTATTATTGCTCAGTGACGGAAGAGAAAGAAACACACGCAAAGTGCCATCATCAATGCCTTTTTAACCTGCCTATTCCTAAGCTAGTGTACAATCCTTCTTAGGTCCTGGTCTTGTTCGTTTTGCTTTACTATTAGTGGTGTCCGCTTGGATCTGGTCCTGGTTTCTCGTCACAGCACATGACCCAGAAGTCCCAGTCCCGTCTCCCCATGGCAGCGGTCTGTTTTTAATAATAATTCGACGCAGCCTCCTCTCTGCCAAACCTAAAAAACCCGTTTCCAAGCCTCCCCTTGTTGTGAATGGTAGATGGCTGCAATCCCCCAGACCAACCTAACAACCAGTCGAGGAGCCGCAACAACAAGAGAGTCACTACAACTTCTTACCGACGCCATTGACAGCACTGACAACAATAATCAACATTTTGAACAACAACTCGAGGAGGCAACGACAGCCGATAGTCGGGCCAACAGTGTTGGTAACCCTCCGTCTCCTCCGAGTCCAGCCGGATCGACTACTCGCTTGGGTTATAGCCGCCACCAATACACTTCTTCGTCCGGCTCTCTACCTTTTTCGAATAGGAACCAGAAATCGGGGGGTTTTCTAGCTCTTGCTGCCGCTGCATTTGACAAGACTATCGCAAATATCTCGGAGCCTACAATCCGCGCGAGAGGTTCACCCTCGACGCCCAGTCGCTTGTCCATTGCGATTGATCCTTCGGGTACGAGTAGCGACCATATTGGCCAGCCAAGGTCCCCTACCTTTAGGGGCGTGTCAAATAGCTTGACTGCTGCGTCGACTCTGACGTCTCTCGAGAGTCTGAAACTCGACAGGAGGCAGTCGAGTCTGGCATCGCTGAAGGATCCTATTTCGCGGCCTTACTCCGAAGCCGATCCCAATAACCCTCCGCCTATTATAGTACCACACAAGGGTAGCACGATGCATCAAACATCTTCGAGGCTACTCCGCATGACGGATGATGAGCGCCCATTTACGAAGGTGAGTGATGCATTCTCTGTTCAATTGGATCGGCTAGCGGTGGGTTGTGTGGGCTTGGAGGCCTGCCATTCCAAACCACCCCCCCTCTTCCCCCCTCCCCTTTTTCCCACCACCACTTGAAAGATGCCATTACTCTGCACCCCTGCTCTGGCCCTGCTCCCCCTTTGAGCTGTCGCTAATTCGCATTTAAAGGACTTCAAAGATCTTTTCTCGACGTTAATTGTTAGCTTGCTCCCACTGGGCGCCCACCGAGTCCGATTAACGAGAGTGGAGCATACGTTTATGTCGGAAGATGCCATTAACAACCTCGGTTCTCTCAAATTTTCGCAGTCGAATCGTATGCCAGACCCTAAGGATCCCTCTCGCATCGTGACGACTACGACCACAACTACCTTCTCAATGGCTAAAGATATGGCCCGCTCAATATGTCAAAGATTTCTAGATGCTAGGTTCATCGAGTCTGCGGACGGCAAATTGCAGCCGACATACACGATGAAGGGTTCTGTGTGGCAGCTAACAGCCAAGGGATTAACCGTTTTGGACCGCTTCTGTTCGAGAAATGGCATTCAACAACGGCAGATAGGCGATCTAATTGCTCTCGGAACCTGCCAGCTGTGTATATTGGAAAGAGATCCGATGACAGACAAGCTGGTAATGGACCGGGGGACTCTAGAAGTGGTCTTCAGGAGGTTGCTGGGGGTGAATGGTCTCAATATCAAGTCCACCGTCAGTGCCGCAGATTCGGAATCTTTGAGCGAGTACCGAGATGGACTTACGGGTGTCAAGATCGCTAGCGAACGCAAGATCGGTGGGAAAACGTACAAGGATACCTTTACTGGCAAGGCCGTCTCGGACTGGTTGATGGATTGCTGTACCACTGTCGAGCGGCGCGAGACGTACGAAATGGCATCACTTTTTGTCGAATATGGTATGATGGAGGCGGTCCAGCAAGACCGGACTTATATGGCGTCGTCCCCGTCGGCCGCCTTGTTTCAACCTACGAAGAATGCGATATATCAATTAACGGCGGCCGGAAAGGACATACTGAACGGAGGAGGAACCAGGGGCCGCACGTCTGAAAGCGAAGGCCTGTCGGCATCTCGCCCTGGCGTTGGTGTCCCCAGGGATTCGAATACGCAGCGTCTGGACAAGATATTGAGCGACGCAGCTCTGCGGTTACTGTTCCGGGAGAACTTGCGGGAGACTCATTGCGAAGAAAACCTGTCGTTCTACCTGGATGTCGATGAATTTGTTCGCAGCTGCCGTTCAGCCATCCGCTCGGCTCAGAAGAATCCTAACGCGACGTCAATGGATGGCATCAAAGAGATCATGGCGCAAGCATACGGCATCTACAACGCGTTCCTTGCCCCCGGCTCACCCTGCGAGCTGAACATTGACCACCAGTTGCGGAACAACCTAGCCACTCGTATGACGAAGGCGGTTGGCCAGGACGTCGCCATGATTGATACTCTGCACGAGGTGACGGCACTTTTTGAGGACGCTCAGAATGCTGTTTTCAAGTTAATGGCCAGCGTGAGTTCTGGACCAGTGCGAAGTCCAACTATCCCTTACTAATGATACTTGCAGGACTCGGTCCCGAAATTCTTGCGGAACGCTAAGTACGAGAGCACATTGAAGCATTACGATTTCGATGCAATCGCTGCTGGCAATGGTCGTGTTCCCGAACGAAGCCAAAGCAGATCTAACCGCAAGTAAGACGGAAAGAATAGACTTATCAAGTCAACATCCCGCAAGAGAATCCCCTTGTCATACAGCTAGTACAAGTGTTCCGGCATCTGCGAAGATCACCAACCTTTCATAATGTCTCCGACACTTTACGACGGTATTCCGTTTCGCCAATACAGGTGCCTCGAAGCGGAGTTGAGTAGGAGGAACTACTATGTTTCATCATTTACGACCGAAGACTCATCATTTACCCCCTAACATCAACGGTGTTGCCAAGATAAAACCAGCATAGACGACACTCCTCCATCGGCGTTCGAACAATAACAATAATCGATTGGCTTATCCGCAAATTCTTTAGCTATGTTGCGTGAGGTGGGCTGGGGCCGTGGTGTGTATATTGGTTTGGTGTAAAAGGGGGTGTTGGTTACTTTGAAAGCATTTTCCGCCGGTGTCGACCTTCGAGCACTGTTGGACGGAGAGGAAGCAGCATCAAGAGCCGCTGGTAGAGTCGGTTGTTTAACAGGCATTCGGTGAGGGGCATCATCTCGCATTGTATAAATTCCACCGCGGGTTTTCCGCTCTGCAAAAATAGGGGGAATGCTGCGGAGCGCTGAAGTTATTCCATTTGTCAGCACAGCTACCATCATCAGCTTTGCCACGGCGGTCGAGTAGGATAGATGCGTTCGGCGAACATTGGGGCGACCCGTACTTATGAACCCTCTTATTTTAGATCAGGCCGTCAGTCGGCCGTGATTTCCGAAATGAAAATCCAAATCACACTACTGGCTATCTCTGATATTACTCCGGTGAGATTTACGGCCCTTCCGATATATGCGTGCAGACCGTTTCCGGTCCCGTCGAAGGGATGAGGGATGGAATGGAGAGACAGTCCCGAGTCGCCTAGCGCATTCCAGGTCGGTTAGGGGGAAGCACCGCCAAATAGCTGACTTGTTTTGTCTGACCTGTGTTTCCCCGAGCCTCCATTGGTCGGCCCCGGGCATCATCTGTCTTATTACAGATTCTTCCCCAACGCGAGCCCAGGTCTCCCGGCTTACGTGCCTTGCCTTCTTAAGGGCCACCGCCGTCTCTCTTGGTTCGAGCCCGCCCTATCCTCCTTATTCCTTTCCGCCTCCGTTTCCTCTTGAAGCACGCAACCCGCCACATCACCACCATCACCGCGTTTGTTGGAAAGACCGGCCTTCCCCCCCTTTTTTCCCGCTCCCCTGAGTCCGTTCGTTCAGCCACGTTGCGCTATTAGAAGCAGTCGCCCGTTCTCCTCTCATCGTGCCGATGTATCACAACGACTGCAAGAACGCCGCCATCGCGCTCGGCGCCCTCGCCTTCGTCGTCGCCAACGGCGCCATGGCCCAGGACATGCCGATGGAGCAGCCGATGTCGCCGTCGCCGACGGTGACGCGCGCGCCGCCCAACTCAGTGCTGCCTATCGTCAACGGCTCGGCCCCGATCCCGGCCCCGGCGGCGTCCCCTGTCTGGAGCTGGTACAACACGACCGTCACCAAGACGGTCGTTGTCGACGAGCTCACCACCGTCTGTCCCACGCCCACCGTCCTCACCTTCGACGACTGCGAGTACACGGCCTCCGTGCCCTTCCAGACCCTCGTGGTGACCAACTGCCCCTGCACCGTCACCAGCGTAAGTTTCCGGGTTCCGCGAAGTCATCGCCCCTACCTCCCTCCCTCCCTACTCACCATAGCTAGCTCGCTAGCTATCATGCGCCCGCCCTATCCCGTTCCCTCTCCCAATTCGCTACCTCCCCTTTCACGACCTTTTAGCCCAGCCCACCGAAAAAAAAAAGAGGAAGGGAAGCAGAACTGACGATGAGATGAACCACGCAGATCGTACCCACCCTCACCTCGTCCCTCTGCCCCCCGGGCGTCGTGGGCCCCGTACCTACGGGCCCCTCGCAGCCGCCGCCCTCGCCGTTCCAGCCCGCGGCGCCCGCGGCACCGCCGGCCCAGGGCGGTGGGGCCGCGCCCTCGGCGGCGCCGGTGCCGCCCTCCGTCTCGCCCGGCATCCAGATCTCGGGCGCGGACGCCGGCCAGAGGAGCAACGGCGTCCTGGGCGCGCTCGCCGCCGCGCTCTTTGGGCTCGCTGCGCTGTGAGGGAGTCCGGGCAGTCTTGAGTGTGAGAGCTTGGGTTCGATGGACGGGTTGCGAGTTGGTTTGGTTCAGGGGTTCCTCAATAATCGCAGATGGCGACCGGGGTCTGAGGTGTTCGTTTTAGGCTTCATGGTATCATATACGTCGATTCTTTACTTAATAGATATTTTCCAAGTCCGAGGTAGATCGACAACACAGCGTAAGCATCTACCGTTTTCCGTGTCTGCGATCACAACCTTTTCTGACATATTTACAATGTCTGTATGCATTATGGGGGTTGTCATTTGATTTAACTGGCCAACTTGGTCCGCGACTCCTTGTTCGCAAGCCGGTCTCGTACTCCCAAACACCGCCTGCAATGGTTAGCTATTTATCGTCTAAGGGTTGGCTTTCCAGTTATAAGTATTGCGGCGCGGATATCAACATCTTCGAGGATGGTTACAGACCCGTAGCCCTACTTACCAGTCCAACATTTATGTAGCGGTCTTGAGGACTTTAGGACCCGATTCTGTGGTAAATTGTCGCATTGCGGCTTTATACTCTCAGTATAAAGACATCCATACTTATGTCTCTCGATAAAGGGGACTTTGGCGCGAAGACACGAGCTCCTGGCGCTGCACTCGGAATCTCTATTGGGCCCATATGGTTGTAATGAAATTGTAGTCATGGCATATCTAGAGATCTAATAATTTAACCAGCAGCAATCAGCTCAATACGCTATACAATTAAACTCGTATTTTTATTCCTTCTAATAAACGCACCACCCCTACCCCATTTCGCGCAACTGGTTGCCGAGGCCGTGCCCGGGTCCGGTTCCTGGCGGCGCCGTCCTACCCTGGATGCCAACCTCGGACGCTTATCTGCCAATAGAACGATCCTCGACTACGGCGATATTCAGACAGCCTGGCATACCGCTGGGATGTCGTCGACTGCAGCTGTTCCTGCTCGTCCGAAGCCCAATCTCCAGCAGATCCGTAGCTACGTGCCCAGACTGCTCGAGGAGGTCTCGAGACCGCCTGCGAGTGAATATGCAAGCTCACGGGCAGCCGGATGGGGGACGAAAAAGGTAATGATGACGGCACGCACCCTCCTGCTGTTTCGGTTTGGGTATTTTAAGCCGGGCCTCGGCGGACTAATTATCCTGGTGAACGGCGATGCATCTGGTAGCGCTGTTCCTTGGGCCAATGTCCCGGCGCCGCTGCCCTTCTCCGCGATAGCCGTACATATCAATGCTCGCAGGGGTCAACTCGCCATCTTAGAAATCCAGTGCCGCGACGCGCAGCTCCTAAGGCATTCGGTGAGGCAACTGCACTGGAATCGTGGTAGAACCTTGCAGAGCCTGAGGCCAGTACGGGGTGAGTAAGCTTGTTCCGCGCACGCATATTCCCTCTCCTGGACCCCTGCAGGAGTAGGAGCACCTTGGGAGCACCCGCTAACCCGCCCCTTTTTTTTGCGCCAGATGATTTTGCCGATGCGGGTTTCAAGTCGCTCGACGGCCAAGGCTACATCCATCGTTTTAATACACAGGACTTCGGGCGAGACGGGAATTCGTTGTGGTACGCCCTGTAATGAGTATTGTCCTGTTAGCTATCTCTCGCTAGAGAGCGCTCTGCTGACCTCCTTAGCTACTTCGATCCGTTCCCATGGCGTCTGGGGCCGTGGCTTACGTGGAAGTATCACATCTGGCGCTACTTTAACTAGTAATCCACCATGCGCCATGATCGTCATCGATATACGTGCACCTAGAGCGCCAGTCCCAGCTAGGAGGTCGAAACGCGCATCTCCGGCATGACTCGTGAGTGGGGAAAGAGTATGTTTCTAGGCTTTGTCAGCCTTATTCCCCTCTTTAGGCAGCTGGGAAGAACCACCCGCCAGGCCTCCGCGAGCCGGCTTTGGTTAGGACTCACGGGGACGATATTGCTATAGCATCGGCTGACGTTAGTTTCGTGCATAGTGAGCATCCTGAGAGAGCTACATGAGGATAGAGTAGACGTCGGAACTCCGATGTACGGTATCTTCAGGGGGATGATGCAGATCATCGCCGATTATTTCCATAAGGAGGCGATCTTTATCTCTCAGACCAAATTCCGCCCAAGCAGGCAATGGCAATGCAGCCCATGCGGTTTATGGCCGCGAGGTGTACGTATCCGGGCTTCACGACATGCTCCACGGCCAACTCATGCTCGTGGCTGACGCGTACAAGAGGGAGCATTACCGGGCCGTCACGCACTTCGAAGGCGTGATGCTGGGATACGGTGCCACTGGCCGCAAGTTCAACACCAGCGGTATAACCTCCCCAACTCGCTGGGGCTGGATGAGGCACGGCGCCCCCGTCACACCCGACCCGATACCTAATGGGCGGCAGCCTAACTCACTACCCTTCATAATACCAGCAGTGGCACCGACGCGAGGTTCACTCTGGACTTGACCCGCGATGACTGGAAATGCTTCGAAGGGACGACGGAGGCAGTAGTCTCGGACGTTCGGTACGGCCGGGGCAGGTATCCCAACCTGCCCGACCATGTGGTGGCCCGCTGGATCACGGGAAATCAACCATTGATGCCGTGTGCCTGCCCCCATGCATTCCCCTACGGTTTCGGCCCACATCTAATTACGAGCGGCGTCTACATCAATCCTCCCAACGTTCTGCCCGCCAATGCCGAATTCTGGCCAAGGTGGACGAATATCAAGTCCTACGAGGCCCATAAGTGGTAGGGGGAGGCGAGGGACTACGACATACTGACTACACCCCGGCGTCGATCCCGGGACCCCCTGCCTCCCCCCTAACCCGTAATACCTGAGACACCGGATACCTATCCAAAGGCAGGCTTATATTAGGGGTTATAGGGTAAGCGGTTAAAGCGCATATCGGTGCAGTACTTACCTACTGTTGTGTCCCTCGGCGACTCATTTACCAATACTTGTATATAATCGACGACTAGACGACTAGGATAGGATTGGACTCAGTCCATAGACTCGTGTGAGCGTGTGCCTTCAACGCTCGAAATCCGTGACGGAAACATGATATATAAATGTCTGAATGCGGTCGAATCATTACTTTTGTCTTTCCCAAGGCGGATATTCGACCGCTATTAAGTCCTCCGACACCCCTCGCGTCGCCACGACACTGACAGAGGCGTATCACAGCTCCCATAGACCCCAAAAGGTCACACTCTGCAGAGACGCGCTATTGCCGGGCACCTCCTTTTATAGGCAAGCTCCGACGCCAGCAGCGTCTTATTCCCTGCTTCGTCATAGACATTTCATGGCCTTACTGTATACCAGTCTTATTATTCTAACTTTGCGTTGTGACTTTCGTTGTGCCGTGGCTGCTGACCGTGCAGCGCCATGCGGAGCCTGGACGACTTGCTGACACCTCTGCCGGCGCTGACGTGACCTTGACCGTTAAAAAATGCCAGGACCCATAAATGGCACAAGGGGGCGCGGACCTCGAGCCACCCCTGGTGTATCCGGCAAGGGCGTCACGTGCAAAGGACTTCGATGCCGCCGAGTATCCAAGTTCATACATATATCCGTGGTTACCGCTGCCAAATGATCTACGCGGTACCGTGCTCTATGCTCATATGTCGGTTGAGACTTGCCGCGGTGACCTTCCTAGCCTTCTCTATAAGGCGCTCGATAATCACTGCGTGCGCCTTCTGGAGCGACTTCTTGATGAGCGAGGCCATGAGGAAGTTGCTGCGCAGGTCGACGTCCTGGTGCGGGGCAAGAGCATGCAATCGTCAGTTTTCAAAATCCTCGGGTGGGGGGGTTGGGGGGCGCCCGCATTGGGCAGGCGTGGAACAAACCTCGCGGATGTAGAGGCCCTGCGCGGGCGCGCCGATGCCCATCTCGACGGGGACGGCGGGCTCCCCCTCGCCGGGCAGGGTGCCGGCGAGGCTCCAGCGGCCGCGGATGTCGGTGCCCAGGGGCGCGTAGACGTGAGTTTGCAGGCCGTCGGCCAGGTCGTTGAAGGCGGCCTCGTAGGTGACCTCGCTCGTGATGAGCCCGCCGGGCAGGTAGGCGATCCTGTCCGTGATGCCCCACCAGGCGCAGCAGGCGCGCTCGTCGGCGGGCGCGTGCGCCGGGGCCGCGATCGGGTGCCGCTCCACGACCAGCGGGTTGGCGTCGATCATCTGCTCGTGATCGTGCAGGAACTCGAGCACCACCTCCCGCTTGGTGATGTCCGGCGGCAGCGGCGAGACAGTTGTGAATGTCATGCGTTTCGACATGGCCGGTGGCGCCGCGTTCGTGTGAAATCAAAGACTACTCTGTGCGGCTGATACGTGCGCGCCGGGGATGGAACAAGAGGAAAAGACAGACGATGGAGCGTCAGATGTGGATGAAGGTAGGAAGGTCAACACAAGGAGTAAATTTACACAAGGAAACGAGTAGCTGTCTGCAAACTCTAGTCTAGGTTCTCTTCATATCTACGTTGAGAACGGGCTGCGCTTTACACATATCGTTAAATTAACCACTGAAAGGACAGTGCGGTGACAAAGTCTCGTGATGCATTGACGGTTTAGGCAAATGGGAGTGGCTGAGGGTGTTGTTATTGGCTTAGTTGGCTGATGTTCTTGGCACCACCGCCACGGCTCCTTGCATCGAAACCTAAAGCCATGCAGTCTCGAGACTTCAAGGAGGGAGCAGGGAGGCTTAGCTCGGATTCACTAGCTGAAAAAGAGCAAGCCAAGCCACGATCTTATTATGGAATAGGTAAGGTGTATCTCGTCTTATGATGGGCTGTTCAAAGTCCCGGATAGTTTCTATTCCGGCATAAAATCAGATGTCCGCTGGCCCACGAGTCGTAGATGCTACGTGCAGCTGCAGGTTATTGCAACGGCGTGGCTCGTCTATCAGATCAGAAGCTATAGAGATACTTTGCTTGGTCGTGTACATTCTCCAGTATAGGGTGGCTGGAAGGAACCCGGCTAGATCTGGGTGCACCATTTCACCAGTGAACCGGGTAACTCGACAGTCGCCGGTATTTCTTCCAGCGCAACGTCGAGCTTCCACATTTTGCCTTCTAATCCGCCATGCGCAGCATTGCTTCTTCCACCAATTCCAGCTGGGATAAGCAGGCCGAGGGAGACGAGACGTTCCCAGGCCACTGCAGCTATGCCTCGACCCCAACTCCTGGCCGCGGCACCAAGTGCCAACACGCCAGACGAAGATGACTGCACCCTCTGCTTCCCCATCTGAGAAGTATATTCGTCATACGCCATTGAGAAATTGACGGTATCCGTATGCGCTACAATGTCCAGGCGGGCTGCTGATATGAGCAGCGCCAGTTCCAGGTCTGACAGCGCGGCAAGGAGATGCAGTCTTGAATCTGATGGCTCAAGGGGGGCGTATCCAGCCGACGGAATGAATTTCAGTTCAAGCGAAGATGGTGATAATGTCGACAGAGGGAGGACGCATGAAGTCAGGAAAGCCGGTACAGATTTAGACGTGTAGTAGAGATATTCCAGGTGGTCCTGGAATTCAGGTGTCTTACGTAAGGCCTGAAAGGTGTTAAATTAAAGACCAAACCTCAGATCCAGGGTGCAAAACATACCTCGATCTTCTTTTCCCAATAGCCGTGGAACTCGCTGAGACCTTTCAATCTGGTGTCGAAACCTTCAACTTTTAGATCCTCTTCATCAACTGACAGACCTTGCCGACAGACGTCCCAGTACGCTTGCAGGGTCTTTGGTAGAGATATGTAGACATATCGGTGGCTAAAACGACTCTTTACCCTCTTTTCTAGGCTCTCAACCACATCGATTCTAGTCGTCAAACCGAGCACTGCGATGGGTGCTTTCCTAGCTTGAGCAATGTCAAACAGGTTATATAACAATGTTTGACGGGCATGCGTAGCGAACAAGTCAAACTCATCAATAATGAAGACGACCGATTTCGACGTCACTCCTTCTTCGGCCCCAGTGATCTCCGCGGGGTGCGAGAGGAGAGCTAGTAGGGAAGCCATGGTATCCGCGTAGTTGCTTGTCTATACTCATTTAGAATTTTTGTTTAGTTATCAAGTGGGGCTCGGTCTTACTTTGTTGACCAGCTCGTCCTCGAGATCCATTTCCCTTCCCAGTTGACGCCATATGTCTTTCAACGCGAGCTTGTCATCGGTGTGGGTGAACCCATTCAGACGAACAACGTGGAATTCATCCTTGTGCTCGGTGGCAAGTTCTGATATGACAGTTTCTACCATCTGAGATATGAGTTTAGTATTGGCTTACCACGTTCGAAAAGGAGCCATACCGCTGTTTTGCCACATCCTCGTGCACCGATAACCATCATAGAGTTACCCTCGCCAGCCAGGACGGTTTGCTCTACAAGCTGGAATGCCTTCTCATAAGCCTCACTTTGTCCCCGTGGTTTTATGCGGCGGTTTCCACAGCAGCGGTCTAGTAGCACACGCTGCATAGTGTGAAGATGCTGCTCGAAATTTGGCACGTTCGGCGTCTCAGCGGATTGAACAACTAATGGTTCTTGGGTCCCGGGAGTTGGTTTAGTCCCAGACGTGGCATCCTCTTGCGAACAACCTCTGCAGATCCAATCACCTTCCGGGATGACAGGGACGCCATAGCATTTTTGGTGGACCGCCATGTCACAGCTGTCGCAGAAAATGATTTCGTTTGGCGGTTCCGAGTCAGGTTTCGAGCAGACGGCGCAGACTTCATCATCTTCGCTGCCCTCATCGCCGCTTCCGTCTTCCTCAGACGCCTGTTCCACCTCCAACTGTACCCTACTTGATTTCTTTGATGCTTCCGAGCTTCTCGGCTTGGACGGTAAGTCCTCAAAATACACTTCGGTGTCTCGCGTGTCTCCATCGCTGTGAAATGCAACGCTCTTTTGAGGTCGGCCAGCTCGTTTCTTCTGCGGTGACAGAATTCCCTTCAACATGCTTGCCTCTTGACGAGATGGCGAGTCCACTACAGAACTTGCAAGCCGGGCAGCAATCGGTTCCTTAACAGAGGTCGGCAGCCCCGTTTTGCCTTGGTTCTTCGGAGGCCGGCCGCGTCGCCTCGGCCGGTTATCATTGTCTCCCTCCGCATTCGTATGCTCGAGGGCTGTAGCCGTAGTACCGCGTTTGCTTTGAGGCGAGTTCGCTAATGCCGAGACTCCGTTCCTTGAAGCGATTCCAGGCGCGCCTTTACCTGCTCTTCCTTTCGGGGGTTTCGGTTCTTGGCTCTTCCTATAATCATCGCCCGAGTTTTGGACATTGAGATCATCTTCGTCTTCTGGCACATCGTATATGTTCTTGGGTTTCGGCACAGGCTGGCTCTGTGGGGCCTTAAGACCTAATGCCCTATATTTAATCGCTGGAGTGCCCTGCAAGGGCAGAGCGCTATTCCCTATTTCATTCTCGCTAGACCCAGGGAGACGGTCGTAGATGGTGTCGGTATCCTGCTTCTGTTTGCCGACGGATTTGCTGTTAGCACTCCTTCGACTGCTAACTTTGAGTCCATTCGAGGTAGATGATGGTGCCGTCACCGGTGGTACGGGTGTAGGCTTGGCGCCATTAAGGCGGCGTCTCTTGACTGCGGATACGACCTCGGAACTTGGCGCAGGAGCTTCGTTCTGTTCCACGGGATGGCGAGTTCGCTTTGGGCGGGAAATGCTGGAGGCTGGTTCTTTTGTCATCGCATGTATTCAATGGAGTGTTGAGTGGTGGGACAGGTTTGCATCGCAATATCAATGCGGGAAGTCGTTAATCGATTGTCCCCAGAAAAGCTTGAAGTGCATGGCATGGTATCCAACTAAGTCAAGGGTGAAACCCATAAACGAAGCAGACAACCTCAAGATACCCCCAAAGAACGCGACGCGGTTAGGAGTGCACTATGTAGAGCTAGAGCTGGGTGACGATCTTAGCGTGCTAGAGTGGAACTGAGATAAGCTATCTTAGGCTCCAATTGATACATAATATTATCATTGCATAAGCGCTTCATTCCTCTGACTCCCGGTCTAAATTCATACATACCATGAACACCGAGTGGTAACTTAACAACATCCTGTATCTCGACTTCTCAAGGGACAGTACAGTACTCGATTCAAGAACCATACTCTCCTTTTCATATATCAAATGCCTCCAAACGTCGTGATAGGAGCTAGGGTATAAATAGCCGACAGCTTTGGCGCTTACTTATTTGCCATGGGCTAGGCCAGTCTTTGTCAGGGGTTAGGCCAGCAGTCCATGGACGATGTCTTAAGCGATCCTACCCATGGTATTAAGTGCAAGGCAACAATGAAATTTTCATGCGGATCTCGTGTTGCCTGTTCTTTTCCCTCCCATGCTTTGATTACAGTTTCTCCTTTTCTACCCTATCCTGGTTGTTGTCGTTCGCTTTTCAATTTACATCTTGACTTCCGTTCGTTTGTTTCCTGAAAAGCTACCCCGAGTTATTGCAACTAATACTCTATATTAATTGATTTCCAGCTGTCCCGTGCGAGCAGGACTTAGGCAGGAATTGAGGAAGTTGCGTTCAAGAAGATCGGCATTAACAATGGCGCAAGAGGATCTGCGCCCGACGAACGAAGCGCAGGAGGAGCATGAAAGGGCGGATTTTGATCCGACGCGGGACGCTGATATAGCGGCCACTACTGCGCCAGGTCGGGTTCAAGAACCTATTGCGCACTCGCAGTCACCGTCACCTGCTCCTCAGGCCGGAATGGGGACTCCGCCTATACAGACCGCACAGCAACCCCTGCCGCAACCATACCATCAACGCCAGCTTCCCTACGCGCCACACCCCTATCAACCCGGACTGGTTCAGTATCCGCAAGCAGTCCGGGTCTTGCCGCCGTACAGCAAGCCGTGGACCATTTCTAAACTAGTCCTGACTGGTCTCTCCTTGTGCTGGGCTGTCGTTATTTTGTCGCTGTCCCTCGTGTTCTCGGTGGAGGGAGGTAACGCCAGGGTAACTGCTCTGTACGCGGCGCCCATCACCATAGTCGCTCTGCTGTGGAACGGCGCCGAGCTCACTACCTACTTCATCAGATCGCGCAAGGGTAGCGACACTCGCCGCGGTATCCATCCGGGTGCCCATATCGGGATGCATCTCTGCCTCTGGCTAGCGTGCGCCCTCGGGGGTTTCCTGACGCTGATAATTGTTATGGCGGCGACGAGGATCATTGCGCGTTGCTATGCGGATGAGGGCGAGGACAGCTACTCCAACTATTACTCCCCCAACTACTGCGAGCTTTATTACTACGACAATGGCCCGTACACGGAGAATTTCTACATCCCGTGCTTGCGCGCGATGTTTTCGATGTGGTGTCTCGCCTTAATTAACCACTTCGTCCTCTTCGTTCTCGCGTGTATAGATACGCACCAGCGCAACCGGCTCAAGCCTGCCGGGGTCGCCTTCGCGTACCCTAGCATCGCCTCGTGCGGAGCTCCGGGACAGGGGATCGGCATGGCGCCGGCCTCGTGCTCTCCCGCACCCCCGCAGCCAGCGGTCATGACTCCGTTCCCCGCCCCGCCGCAGAACTACCAGAATCTCACCGGCTTTTACGCACCCGGCGCTCCTCAAGCTCCCGCGCGGGTTCCAAGCCCCGCGGCTCCTTCACCGGTATAGCCGAGCCAGCCAACGTCGTTGCCAGGGCCGTCGGGATCAGGCGCTGACCAAATTCACCTGCCCCGCCGGCGGCCAGTGGCCAGTAGCCAGGAGACTTGCTTTGACTGCAGTTGCTAATGTATAGTGTTAGCGTAGCGTGGTGTTGTGGGAGGACGCGTTTACGGTATACGCAGCCAACGTTAGATATCTTGACAGCGATATGAGGCCTTGTCAGCCGCTAATGGTAATTTCAAGATACCCCTAATCATCTACTTAACTTTGACGTCATTGAGCATTCGTGGCTCGGTTGTTGTAATCTGATGTGGCAGAGTCTACTGTAATGTCGTATGTAGCTAGCTGCATTTTGAGGAAACGGTAGAATCGCAAGTCATGCCCTTTGCCCGTGATGACCCCCGACCTATACCTCTCGGTCCATAGCGCAAAGCATCCTACATATGAAGCATATGCTTGCAATGAAAGCCACTCCTTATGTAGCTAGTTTACGTCAGAATACTAATACACCCCAGGCGAACTTTTGAGAGTTTCGCTCGGCACCAGGTTCCGATCTCGTGGTTGCGCTTGTCGTTCGTGTGGAGAAAAAACGTCTAGCGTCCACGCTCCCGCATAGAACCCGTCAAATAACTTAAATAACACGCGTCCCCAGAATCAGGGTCTCTCACAGGGTTTCATATTATTACTCAGCTAAGTAGCTAGTGCGAACAGAACTATAAAAAGCCCAGTGAGAGTTTGAGAACCAGAACCCTGTTTCCCTCGGCTACCTCACCTTGGGAATCTCGAATGCATGTGAAGAGCAGCTGTCCAACGTTAGTCGATGAATGCATGTTTCCTTGATGTCGTGGAAACCCTGGGTCTGGATTCGTCTCCCGCTCTTCAAAACAGAGACCAGAAAGTGGCTTACCTCACCGTATACAAGCTATAAATATCCCCACACGACTTTATACTCGAGTCATTCCATCATGGAAATACCGGAGATACGAAAAATACGAGATTATGGTGGGATCGCTTTTGCCGTCGGCGCAATCCAACTTGTTCCTACGCTGGTAAGCATCAGAGCATCATCTGTTTCCCGTAATCGTAGGACTTCTAGCGAGTATTCCAGGTTTCCACACGTATGCCCCGACTGTGCCTCATAATCGGCCCTTTATGGAACGCTCGTGGCACATCGGGGTAATGAATATGCTCCTCCGGCTCGATCTTTGTTGCGGCCAGTATGGTGATTGTAGTCGACTATCTAGCAGTAACTGATGACCATCTGCGTTCCTGGAGCCGCGCTTTCGCGCCTCGAAGCATCGGGGTAAGCAGCGTCAGGCTCTAACGCACATTGAATATGGCGTCATTTTATTAAATAAGGACCAATTTCTGGGTTTTAAGGCGGGTGATCTATCCTAGGCAGATCGCAAATGTTGAAAAGAATCTGGGTCAAGGAATCTCAGAAAGTGTCAGGACGATAGAGCTATGTATCCTGCTCCATAAACATTGCGAAGTCCCATATGGCCCGTGCTTGTTGGCGGGGTTGAGGTGGCTTCCCTCCGCCATGGATATTGGGGATGGCTTATGATCCGGACTTTCCCAAGTTTGCTCAGAGAACTGGATTTACGGGAGGTACCTAAAGTGATATAAGTAGGTAGTTTGTTACTACCACAGATGAATCAATAATACATGGTCCGATGCGGGAGACCCAAACAAGCGAAAAGGAGGCTGAGGCACACCAGTGATGGCTGCCCCTCTTATCATAGAAGCCATGCGCACGTACGTAATCTACAAGGTCTAGGTAGGTAGGCAGCAGATATCGAAGATAGCACTAAACTATCACTAACACAAGCGCTATCTAGTGATCCTGTACGCTCTTCGGTGGTGCTGAAAGGCCCAGCACATACCTATTAAACAAGCAACTTGGCTCACGTTACTTGATAGGCACTTATGAGTGTACGTCTGTAGGACACCAACAATACCGTATTCACCGTCTTATTGTTCTCTTGCCCATATCTGTTTGGCTTATTGATTGGTCATCTCTTCCTCGGAGTAGATCCCAGATGCTGCCTCTTCTGTGTCGGGTGTGTCTGTGCCTTTGTACCCGTGCGGATCACACGTTAGACAAAGGATCGGGTTATCAGAACCTGAACCAGATGCAAAGTACCAGGGTTTTTTCCCTTTTACGTTGCACCTGAAGAATGAGAAGCCGTAACAACAGAGACCGAGAGCCGCGTTGCCCGCTCTGAGAACCTGGATTCACAGAGGGGAAACAACAAACATAACCTACACGCCTTTCTCTTATTCCCCCCCACACAGACCGACTTCTACCTTCCATTGCTATAAACCTCCCTGTACATAATTTACTACAGTATCAATATCGGCCTAATGGAGATACTAAGAGGTCGACTACTTACAACATGAGATATCTCTACGTATTGTTCAGGTAAGGCACCTTCAACCCTGGAATTAATCAATAACTGGGATTTTGCTGATCAACGGCGGAAGCGCGACACAAAAGCAAAACCCCGCCATTTGATACTTAATACCCACTCGTCGCTTGACGACATCACCCATCGCCTTCATTGCCTTGGACGCCCTACATATTGTACACTATTGCCCCAAAGTCGTTTCGCCCTCAGTTACCTGCTCAGGTATTACTGCCCAGCACGTTCTTGGTATTGGAAGTCCTTCACTCGAGGTTCCTCTGACCACCACTACGAAAAGTACCTCACCATCATCTAGGACTATCCAAGGAACGACCGACCCACCATCGTGCTTCCGGCCTATTTTGACTTTTTCTTTTGTTGCATCTTCTGCTAGTATCACCACTATCACCGCTAAGACATACCGGTATATAGTGGCTCTGGTACAAACTACTGTTGTGCTGGATGCCTACCCTCTCTAGCACCTATTTCTTTCATTCCTAGCTTGAGAGAGGGGGTTGGTCCTCAAGCTTTGAATTTTCCCCTTTCTCATTTGGCAGCTTCTCCACCTCCTGCATCCTCAACCCACCTGCCAGATAATCGAGCTTTTCCGGACTGTATCGGCCGGTCGAGCCCCATCAAGAAGTTATTCTTCAAACCTCCCCTCTCTCCGTCCACTCTCTCTCTCTCGAAAAGAAGGAAACCAAAGTCTCACCAAGCCGGTCCCGCGCGTGACGACGCGCAACCCATCGCCATCATGAACGAGGACGAGGCCATGGCCAATATTTACAAGAAAATAGAGAGGGAGAAGGTCCTGCTCAATGGCGCCAATGCCATGCGACAGCAGACCAACAATGATGGCGTCCGATCCCGCCTCGACAGTCAGATGCGCGAGGCGCGTAGGAATATTCAGTTCTTCGAGGAGAAACTCCGCGACCTGCAGATGAAGCGCATGGGACAGGGCATGGAAAGCATGAACATTGGTGATCATACGCCGTCTGGGCGCCCTGAAAGCAGAGAGGTGGGTGAAGGCGCGCCAGCACCTCCGCCCAAAAACGCAGCAGCCGGGTTCTCCGGAGATAGGGGCTCTTATGGCTCTCTCCCTTACAGTCAGATTGGTGGCCATGGCGACCTGATGCCCCCGCGCCATCCTTATGCTCCCCCGGGTCCGAGTTCGTCCATACCCAAGCCGCGACCAAACTTTACAAAATTAGGTGCGTCATACATCCCGACGCGGCTTGTCTCACTGTGCTGCAAGAAACTGACGCTATCTCTCACTAGACCTGATCAAATATGACACTCCATACCTTGGGCCCCGTATCCAACTTATGCTTTCTCAGATCCAGTTTAAGCTAAACGTCGAGGAACAGTACCTAAAGGGAGTTGAGAAGATGGTCCAGCTCTACGGCATGGAAGGCGATCGAAAGAGCAAAGCAGATGCCGCTGCCAGGCGCATCGAAAGCAAGCAGAAAATTCAGTTGTTAAAACAGGCTCTGAAGAGATACGAGGAGCTACATATCGATGATATGGAGTCGGCCGACTCTCCTGATGGTATGTCCTTTAATTCTACTTGATTTTGACCTCCCCGCCTACTAATTATTCTCACAGACGATAGTATCAACATGCCCAACTTGCGGAAACCATTAACGGGACAACTCTCTATTCGGGTTGTCCAAGTAAGAGACGTAGATCATGCTAGCACCGGCCGGTTCTCTCGTGGTCCCGAAACCTTCGTTGCCGTCAAAGTCGAAGACAATGTCGTCGCGCGAACGAAGGTGTCCCGAAACGACAGGTGGGAAGGCGAATACCACAATATTGAGGTTGATAAGGCAAACGAGATCGAACTTACGGTGTACGATAAGCCCGAGACACACGCTCTTCCTATTGCTATGTTATGGGTGCGCATATCGGACATCGTCGAAGAAATGCGCCGAAAGAGGATCGAGGCAGAGACGAGCAACTCGGGCTGGGTCTCTGCTGATAGAATGGGCGGGCAGGGTGCGGCACCGCCGCAGTTCCCCATGAGCCCTCAGCAACAGACGCAGTTCGGGACTCCTCCGACTTCTCCAGGCTACCCTGACCAAATGCAGAATTTGGGTGTTCAGGCGGCTGCTCCGCAAATTACCTCCCAACCGATCGACGCATGGTTCAATCTGGAGCCCACTGGTTCCATCCATCTAACTCTCAGCTTTATGAAGCAGAATAAGGACCGCCGACCAGTCGACTTAGGGCTTGGGCGTAAAGGAGCCATCCGACAGCGCAAAGAAGAGGTCCATGAGATGTACGGGCATAAGTTTGTCCAGCACCAGTTCTACAATATCATGCGGTGTGCGCTTTGCGGCGACTTTCTTAAATATTCGGCCGGGATGCAGTGCGAGGACTGCAAATACACTTGTCATACAAAATGTTACCCAAGTGTTGTCACCAAATGTATCAGCAAATCCAATGCCGAAACCGACCCAGACGAAGAGAAGATCAACCACCGAATCCCCCACAGATTTTCGCCTTTCAGCAACGTTACAGCGAACTGGTGCTGTCACTGTGGTTATATTCTACCCTTCGGCAAGAAGAACTGCAGAAAATGTTCCGGTATGGTCAAGCAGATCTTGGCGGCTCGACTCAGAGTTGGCTAACAGATTTATAGAATGTGGTCTTACGGCCCACGCTCATTGTGTCCACCTGGTACCAGACTTCTGTGGCATGAGCATGGCAACCGCAAACCAGATCTTGGAAAATATACGGTCGACAAAGCAGCGACAACAGAAGGGGACCTCGTTGACCGACAGGACTCTCAGGCAAGGGAAGGCGAGTCCCGCGAGTACGCAGGGTCCCACTTCACCCTACACCTCTCACGCGGCGCCTTCTTATCAACCTAGCATAGCTTCTCAAGAGGCAACCGACGCCGCAAAAGCTATGTATGCCAGCCAGACATCCCCCTCGAGCTCGAGGCCTGTTTATCCGGATCGGACTTCCTCCAGCTCGAGTGCTGCCGCTGCCGCTGCATCGGCAGCCATGAGCGGAGCCGTGTCTTCCCCTGGTTCTCGTCCGGGATCAATGCCGGATTACACCTCGGGTCGGGTTGCTGGCTATGGAGGTGGTGCCATGGATGCGCAGGATGATCCGTACGGTGCTAGCCAGGGGTATAACGTCCCCTCACAGCCGAAGTACAACCCCGCGGCGTATGCGAATGTAAACAACTACCCGAGTCAACCGGCAGTACAGCAGCACCAGCCCCGTCCTGCTCCCCAGCAGTACCAGCAACCTTCTCCTGCTCAAATGCAGCAGCCCGCGTATCCTCCGAGCACAACATCTCCAAAGCCGCCGGCAGCCCATGAAACACCCTCCACTCTGACCAGCACTGGTGTCCCTGTGCCAACCAGGAAACCACTACCGCTTGCAACAGACCCGGGAACTGGTCAACGCATTGGGCTGGACCATTTCAATTTCTTGGCTGTCCTTGGTAAGGGTAACTTCGGTAAGGTCATGTTGGCTGAGACAAAGAAATCGCGGAATTTATACGCCATCAAGGTTCTCAAGAAGGAGTTCATAATAGAGAACGACGAAGTCGAGAGTATCCGGTCGGAAAAGCGAGTCTTCTTGATTGCCAACAGAGAGCGCCATCCATTCCTGACCAACTTACACGCCTGCTTCCAGACTGAGACGAGAGTGTACTTTGTGATGGAGTATATCAGCGGAGGTGACTTGATGTTGCACATCCAGCGCGGCCCATTTGGCGCGAAGCGTGCACAGTAAGTGGGGTTGAGCAACGTATATGACGGTCTTGCTAACGACACCTAGGTTCTATGCTGCTGAAGTTTGTTTGGCGCTGAAATATTTCCATGAGAATGGTGTCATCTACAGGGATCTCAAACTTGACAATATTCTATTGACGCTGGACGGTCATATTAAGATTGCAGACTACGGTCTATGCAAGGAAGACATGTGGTACGGCTCGACGACAAGTACCTTCTGTGGTACACCGGAATTCATGGCACCGGAGGTGAGCAAGAACAAGTAAAGTTTCGGTGTATATCTCTAACGTTCATACAGATTCTTTTAGACAAGAAGTACGGCCGAGCCGTAGATTGGTGGGCATTTGGTGTTCTCATCTATCAAATGCTTCTTCAGCAGTCTCCTTTCCGAGGCGAGGATGAAGATGAAATCTATGATGCCATCCTGGCGGACGAGCCGCTATATCCTATTTCCATGCCGCGGGACTCGGTCTCTATCTTGCAGAAACTTCTCACTAGAGAACCTGATCAACGTCTGGGCAGCGGCCCGACCGACGCACAGGAAGTCATGAACCAGCCTTTCTTCCGGAACATCAACTGGGATGATATTTATCACAAGAGGGTCGCGCCGCCATTCTTGCCCCAGATCAAGAACGCAACGGATACTAGCAACTTCGACTCAGAGTTCACTAGTGTCACTCCCGTACTTACACCAGTGCAATCTGGTAAGCCTTCTTATGTTTTCTTCAATAATACGTTTTGTCCGTGTTCGTATGCTAACCCTGCTTCCAGTCCTTTCCCAAGCAATGCAAGAGGAATTCCGCGGATTCTCGTACACTGCAGACTTTGACTAGGGGCTTAAGAGAAGAGTGCGATGGAACAAAAGAGAACAACTTTGAATGAGGCGGATGCCTTTGGGCCAGGAGACCCGGACGGAGATTTAAGCCAGCGACAGGCAACATGAATTTTCTGTATAGGCAGCCTTTCTTCGTCAAAGGGTTCCTGCGCGCGCACCTCGGGTCCCTTCAAGGCCGAGCCCGGACTCAGTGGAATCGCCTTCGGACCTTGGAAGGACGCGAGCGATGCCAGTCGTATACCGCTCTGATTCCCTTCTAGGTGTTTAGCAGGGTTGGGGCCGGGTTCGGGGGCGGGTTCGGGGCGGTGAGCCATTCTTTGTTGATAAATGGTTCAACGAAGAGGTACGGTAAACGGAGCAAGCGCGATAGTTCCAGATTCCTCCTGATGCTGAAAGATGGTCTGAATTCGTCAATTCTCTTTCTCAGCATGTCTAGAGAGGTTCTCATTGGAAATAGTTGACGATGGCGAAGGGGGAGGGTACGAATTAGCGGGGTCTAGGGCGTTGATTGTTTCCGCCATTCGCTGAGCGACGCCGTGTTTTTTCTTCTTGTTTAACAAAATGGGTAAGAAAGTAACTTGGAAGGGGTTTCTGGGTACACTAGAGACTATCTTCCAAGCTGGAAGTGTCTTCGACTAGGACCACGGCATTGCTTGCCTCTTTAATAGAAACCGATGGAACTTTTCACAATCATCCCAAATTCTCGGTACGAGTAGGGCCATCTCGGCAGGCACAAGATTCCCGCCTCGGGTATCACGCATATCGCTATAACGTCTAGATTTTTGGTATATACACAGGGGACCCGCCGGACCGTCTAGCTGTAGAGATCTAGTCGTAGTACGACGGACATGCCCGGTGGTCTTCCCAGGCCGCCCCGATGAGATGGATAACCGCCGGATAGTCTGTTTATACAAATTATTTATTGTACAAGTTTTAAGTCTTTTCAGGTCGCTAAATCGAGGAGGCAACGTTACGTCGTCCTGACGAGGAAGACGGCCACGGCTCCCGCGAGAACGGCGCCGGCGGCCGCGCCCTCCAACGCCACGATCGACAGGTCCCGCATCCGGACGGCGACCGTCCTGTCGCTGCAGAGATCGGCGAAGGCGGCCCTCCACCGCCCCGGGTCCGAGAGGCCGCTGTACAGGTCGGCGAGGGCGGCCTCCCACCACCCCGGGTCCGAGAGGCACTCGCGCCAGGACACGGACGGTTCCTCGACGATCACGACTTCGGGGATCGAATCCGCGGCCACGGGCGTGCCGGTGCTGGCGGTGGCGGCGGCGGCGGCGGCTGCTGCATCCCGATCCGCCCTCCTCGCCTCGGCCTCCCGCTCCTCCCGCTCCCGCTGCTCCGCCCTGGCTCTCCGCCACCGCTCGTCCTCCTCCTCGGCGCGGACGGCGCGCATCTTCTCGCGCTCCTCCTCAAGGGCCTCGCGCACCTTCTGCTCGAAGCCGCGGACGAGGCGGGCGCGGCGCCAGGGCTCGGCGCCGAACTGGAAGACGAGGAACAGCAGGACGTTGACGCCCATGAGGCCCCAGGTGCCCCAGGTGCTCATGCGGCGGATCTTGTCGCTCCAGATCTGCTCCTCGTGGTAGCGCGCGAGGATGGCGGCGCTGAGGTCGCGGGCGGCGCGCTCGGCCTCGCGCTCGGCGCGCTCGAGCTCGGCGGCCGTGTCGGCCACCGACGCCTCGAGCTCGTAGTCCTGCCGGTAGAGGTGCGTGAAGCGCTCGAAGTCGGCGGGCGTCCAGGTCTTCTGTCGCGCCAGCAGCGCCGTCACCTCCCGCTGCGTCGCGGCCCGGCCCGAGACCGCCGCCTTGTACGCGGCCCGCGCCGAGTGCAGCGCCTGCTGCGCCGCCGCCAGCGAGGCCTCGAGGCCGCTGATCTCCGACTTGAGCGTCTCGATCCCGCTGTACCCCGTCAGGTCGTTGAGGCGCCGCGACGCCGTGAACAGCGTGTTCTGCGCCCGGTCCATGAACGACGAGAGCTGCTGGTTCAGCGCCGAGCGGCGCGAGTTCTGGGCCGACGGCAGGTCGGGGTTCGGGGTCGGGTTCGGCGGTGGTGGCGACGATGGTGATGCTTGAGAATACGTCGTTGTCGTGCCGGTGGTTGTGGTGGTGTTCTCTCGGCCCGGATCATCGGGAGCTGGCGAGGAGGACGACGAGGAAGAGGAATCCGGAGCGGGCGGAGTCTCTTTCCCGGACCCCGGCGTCTCGCGGGGTTCTTCGTCACCGGGAGGCTTGGGGGGCGGAGGAGGGTTCGTCGAGCTCGACGAGAATCGGAGCTGTCGGGCGAGCGTGGAGCTGCAGCTTAGACATATCGACGACGGCGCCGGAGCTCGCGGTAGGCGGGCTATGAGCTTCACCGTTGCCGCTGTCGCCGCCGCCGTGGAACGTGAGGGGAGGAGCAATTGGTCTATCAGCAGCCTCGAGCCGGTCCCCAGAAGGGGCTTTATAGCTCGAGGAGCCGACATTGGACTAGCGGGTTATATAGCCCTGTGGGTTTGAAGCCTGTCGAGCTCGTCAGGCTCTCTCCTACAGGAATGTAATTGATCTGGGAGGAACATACAGAGGGAGAGGTACTTACCTACACCTTACGTAGTAGCCCAACGTTAGGGCCGAAGGTCAACTACGCCGTAAGCGGCGGTGGGAAACATTAAGTAACAAAGCGGCCGGGGAATAGCCGATACTTACCGCCCAACCGCGACAGAGCCTTGGCACGCGAGTTTAGCGGGGTCGGCGGGGTTGGCTTGGCGCGATTCTAGTGCCCAGGACCCCTGCTGGAAACTCAATTGCAGATCCTACCGCTTTCGAGCGACACTCGACGCGAAAGAGGGGCAGAAATCGAAATTGCTCCGCGAAGATTGGGACTGGGACTGGGGCCGGGGAAGCTGGGATAGCTTGGATTGCGCTGAACCACGTGTGAGTGGTTCTGGTTTGAGGCTCCTTGACCACTTTAGCGTGTGGGCCATATTTTGAAATTTATAACTCTCTCCTGTCATTTCCCTGAGGCATTATAGATCAATTGATATTCCTCTCTTTTCTGTAGAATCGGGCTTTATGGTTATAGATATAGGGGATATCACTGCGTGACGTCATTCGCTTTCTAACTGATTCCTCTCAGGTTGTCTTTTCCTTCCAGCTGATAGCAAGTCGCTTCCGACAGTAGATACATAACCACTCAGAAAAGAAAAAATGTCTCTCCCGGGCCCCCTGCCGGCCCTCCGGAGCCAGCCCAAGGCCATCTTCTTCACCGACTTTGACGGCACCATCACGCTGCAGGACAGCAACGACTTCATGACGGACAACCTGGGGTTCGGCGCGGAGATGCGCCGCAAGGGCAACAGGGACACGCTCGAGGGCCGCCGCACGTTCCGCGAGACCTTCCAGGAGATGATGGACAGCGTCAAGGCGCCCTTCGACGTTTGCGTGGAGAAGCTGCTCGAGAACGTCCAGCTCGACCCGGCCTTCAAGGAGTTCCAGCTCTGGTGCAAGGCCAACAACGTCCCCATCGTCGTCCTCAGCGGCGGCATGCTGCCCATCATCCGCGCCCTCCTCTCCCACCTCGTCGGCGAGGCCGAGGTGCTCGACATGCAGATCGTCAGCAACGACGTCCAGCCGCGGCCCGGCAAGAGCATCAACGACGAGGACGGCTGGGATATCAAGTTCCACGATGACAGGTAGGCCCCCCGGGATGGAGTCCACCCTTTATGTGTGGCTTTGTAAGTCGCAGAGAGATTTTGCTAAGGAAAAGCTTTCAAGCGAACACGGACATGACAAGTCCCTGGAGATTCGCCCGTATGCCGCGCTCGCCGAGCGCCCTATCATGTTTTATGCTGGCGACGGTGTATCGGACTTGTCAGCCGCCAAGGAGACCGATCTCCTGTTCGCCAAGGCCGGCCGGGGTGAGTCTCGCTTGACGACGGAAAGCCCTCATGAGATGCAGGCGCGATGCTAACTGCCTCTAGATCTGGTCACGTACTGTGAGAAGGAGAACATCCCCTTCACCATGTTCCATGACTTTTCAGATATCCAGAAGATCGTGGCGGATGTCGTTGACGGGAAAATCAGCGTCCAGGAAGCTGCCACCGGGAGAAGCTAGGCCTATGTAGATGGGGTTTCTGGGTCTTGTTTATTAGATGGCTTCCTGATAGAATTTCTGCTTGATATAAACGCATAGACTATAGAGAAGATAGAATATCAGGACACACAGCGTCCAAGTTCACAGTGACAATTCAACGTCCCGATTCCACGGGTGTGGGTTTTCGAATTATTATGATGTAAGCAATTCCAGTCTATACACGGATATAAAAGGGGTCATATCCTTCTCGGCTAACGCGTAATGACCAGCAGGAGCAATAAAACTCAGACCACTGCGCCTTTCCTACTTCTTTGGTATATCCTCCTCAGTACCTATGTACCTTAGGCAGGCTGTAACTGCCGCCTATTCGTGGTGCACCCTGCAACCATAACGGCCTAAGTACGTGTGGCTGTTTTACGCGGAGGGGCATTACGCAAATGCGTAATCTGGACCTCTCGACCAAGGCAGCCTCGTGCTCTTAAACGAGCATGACCTCTAAGAATGCTCTGTGTTGTTCCTCTCCATTATCATATATGGCTCCATCTCGTTTCCTTCACTTGCGGATCTCACCGATACAAATACACCTCAACTCAGCCCTTAGATCTTCCCGATGACAGACCAGTATACCGTACCCCTCGGTTCCACCTCATCCGCCTATTTCTATGACTCTGTCACTAGCCCCACTCGGAGCTCTGTCGCTAGCGAGGGTCCCCAACCCCAGCCGGCTGTATCGCAACCCAACCCTCCATCTCCATCCCTGAATGACCTTTCTCTACATACTGACAGCATTTTCGGCCGCTCACGCCTTATTTGAGTCTTATAATGGATTCTGCATCCTGTCCCCCCGAAGATTCTTCAACTGTACTCACCGGCTCTACCTTCCTCCCACACGCCACCTCATCCTATATTTATAACTCTGCCACTAGTCCCACTCGGAGCTCTGTCGCTAGCGATGGATATGAGCACTCGTATATGTCGACACGGTCAGAAGCGTCGACTTCTTTATCTTCTGTACCAACAGTGGTATCTGAGCACGGCCTGGCTCTGGGCCAGAACGCTGATACTGGCCCGTATTTACCGTGCGAATTTGTTGGATGGAGCTCATGCAACCAGACATTCGACGTGGATAACCTCCAAGATTGGTTCGAACATGTCGAACAATACCACCTGGGCGATAAATTCCCTAGAAAAGTGATGTGCTGGTTCTGTCCCGAAACTTTTAAGGTTAGCAAGAGCGCCAACAAAGACGAGCGTCGGATCAACTTCTGGAACCGCGTGCAGCATATCCAAAAGCACATAAAGGGAGGCCGAAAGGGCGTGGACGACATCCGCGTCGATTTCGACTACGCGGAGCACCTCCACTCTGCTGGACTCATCACCGACGAAGTATACTATCTCGCTGGAAAAGCGAGAGACAGTATATCATACCCTGACGGTAGTCGTAGCTGGGTACCCTACATAAGGGGTATATATTCAGAGTCGTTCGTTCCCCCAGAAAGGCTTTTGGAGCAAGAGCGAGCAAAACCAATGGGAATTGATGACCGACGGGAAGAGAGGGAACCACAACGTCATTATCACCGCCGACATCCTCAGAGCAGCTCCCCCAAAATCGCCGCGCGTCAGCCTGGTCTCCAAGGTAATCCTATCCCAAATACCTGATGAGCTTGATTCCCTAGTTTCTCTCACCAAGTGCTCCGTAGTGGGTCTCCTTTCTTTATTCTCCCTTTTCGGCGGGCTAACAGGATATGTTCACAGTCCCTAATAAAATTCCATATCCGTTCAGATCCAGTAAAGGCACTCTATGGTCAGCGCCGAGGCCGGACGGCGGAAATGATAAGCAACATCTATTTGGCGGGAAAGTCCCGCTTACGAATGGTTCAAGCGATGCATGTGAACAAAATCAGACCGAAGGCCTACTGAAGAAAGTCAATCCAAGGACCCATTCTGCTGTTACCAAAGACCCCGACATTACTGCCGACACAAACAATACAACCCCACCTCTTATTAACTCATGTGATGAAGCCAGTAGATTGGATCTTGTCTTCGATAGTCCAGATTCTGCTACCGAAAGCGCGAACCAGGGCGAAGACTCGCTGCTTGGAATAGAAGCTCTCGGGAATACGATCGAGACATGCACGTTAAATAATCAATCTGTTTCCCCTGATGCTGATTCGAGCCCAACCGAGAGCGAACTAACTGAGAGCGAACCAACCGAGAGCGCCTCGAACGATAAAGACGACGAGGACGATAGAGGCGGGGACGGCCGTGGGAACGCCGGGCGGAATCGAAAAGTCCCAAGGCTCGATGAGCCAGCACAGCAAAAGATTGCATGTCCGTTCATGAAGCGGCACCCTGTCGAATTTTCGACCTGGCGCACGTGTCTTGGCCCAGGATTTAGTGATATCAACCGAATGAAGTCTGTGATCCCCAACTCATATTTCTCGAAGCATGTCCGCTCGCTAACGCCTCGACAGAGAACATTTGAAAAGGCGCCACTACAGGGAACACGGCTGCGGAAGATGTGGAGAGCATTTCAAAACAAATCTTCTGTTGCAACAGCATATGCGGGCTGTCAAACCGTGCCCGCTGCGGGAGATTGAAACAGCCATGGGGTTCATAACGCAGCTACAGTGGAACGAGATCAGCATGAAAAAAAGAGGCGCGATCCTGGACAGATGGAAGGAGATATACATCATCCTGTTTCCCGAGGTCGAGGAGTCGCAAATTCCAGGGCCGTGTAGGTTCATCACTACCCCGTTCCATTCCACTTTCTAATCCCGATAGTCCATGACGTTTCTGAGACGGCGGACCAGTTGAGCCGTATGATCAACTGCGACGAGTTCGAGGCGCATATGAGGGCGGATCTCCCGAGGCGCGTGCTCGCCCAGCTCAATAGGGAATTCCAGATAATGGCTGAGCACGCCCGCCAGAGGGTGGCGGAGATCGCGCAGGAGCAAAGCGTGGCGACGCTGGCGGCCTTCCTGCAAGAAAAGGGGTTTAATGCCGCCGGGGATGAGGGGGTCGACCTCGGGATCCTGGACGACTCATTCCCCTTCAACTTCGGCTTGATTAACCAGAGCGATATCTTCACCATGGATGTCGACGCCTCATGGCTCGAGGTCCCTAACTGAGTGGGAGGACAAGGACAGGAGGACTTCAGGACATTGGGCGGCAGTTATGGTTAAGATAGTTGAGCCCCCATAATATCCCGAAGCTAAAACATGAAAATCGTATGATGGGTATTATACCGTCGATTATAACTGGTTGTTCATTTAGAAATAGGATTGGGTGGTGATATTCAAATTTCATCGGGGAACAAAGCAGATTATTGAAATGTGAGGCACCGATAGAACGTGTCAAGGTAACTAACTATTCATAGGTAGCTGAACTAATTACAACCAGAGCATTGGAGGCTAGCCAGCATATGAAATATACGTTACTTTCCACTCTGAGGTGACTGCCTGATGATGTAGGGGAACGTCCCAACATACAATCTTCTTTCTCACTATGCCGGAAAGTTGGAAACCTACAGCGCTAGGCAGTGGCGGAAGACGTGTTGGCATTTCTGGGTATCATTGACGTCGGCTCACGGTGTATAATATTCGAAGTATCCGGTAATACTAACAAGAACACGCCCGGTATATTGCTTCACACTTTACTTAATGTTATCATAGTTTCTTGGTCTAGAGCCTAGCCGAATAGCATAATATGTAAGCGTCATATAGAATGACGCTCGCTTCGCGGTTTATGCTCCCTATATTTCCCGGATAGGTCCACCGTCAGGAGAGAGACGAATTATCTACTGTTAGGTCTTATAACGTGGAGTTTAACGGACAAGCTATCGGAGCAGACACACCCCTCTTCCCCCTTTTTAGCAATGGATTCAAATAAAATAGTCAAGCGCGTCATACGATCACGGTTCTCCCGCTTGTGACCCAACCAACCTTAATCATCGTCAATCTAGTAGATAGATAGATAAACAACCCCCCTTTCTACTCCGCCGTCTTCCTGACGGAGGGCTGCCCGTACCAGGTTAGAACCATGACGCTGAAGAGGCCGGTGGGGATGGGGTGCAGGACGAAGGTGCCGGCGGCCTGGGCCAGGACGTCTGTGGCGAAGGGGGCGACGGCGTTGGCGACGCCGAGGTCGCTGGCCTGCCGGGCGCGCGCCGGGTTGCGGGCGAAGATGGCGGGGGCGCACGGGTAGACGGGCCCCAGCCGCAGGCCGACGACGACGAGCGACACGGCTCCGCCCAGGACGCTGGGCACGAGCCACACGAGCAACTGGAAGACGGCGGCAGCACGACGCCACCTTGAACTTGTTCATGGGCGGATCGTAAAAAATGGGCAGCGCTTCGAAGGCGTCTGCCGGTTTGGCAGGTGTGCCCCCGGTACGCTCATCTCGGAGTCTCCCTGCTTGCCCCGGGGGGGGATGGGAGTTGAGGTGTTGAGAGGCATAGAATTGTTGCGTGGATGCTGTAGGCCCTGGAGCTCAATATCCTCATCGCCCCATTGGGGGACGGCGGGGTAAGTTCGAGAGACGGCTCACTCAGGCGCGCCGCGGGGAGCTCGCTCGGTGCCGGCTTAACCTCCACGAGCGCCTTAAACACAACGGCTTCCATTTTTGCGCTTCCGGCGCAGATGGGAAGAGGACCTCTCTAAAGACCAACTTAGGAAGAAGAGAACGATGCGGATAGGGACATCTCGCATATACTCAGCAGCCGGGGGGGGTACTTACTTGGCTAAGTTGCGCTTTGCTGATGGTTAAATCACGAGCAACTTTACGACACCGGCGAGGAAATGAAAGGAAGACAGAGAAGAATAGAGGTTTGATATACCGGTCCTTTGTGGGCTAAGACCGCTACGGTGGAGTTGGCGAAAGGTGAAGCCAAAGCTGTCAGCAAACCCCCTTTCCCTATATTACCAGCTTGGATGAGCTCCCCGCACACCAGTGAGAGATGCGCATGTATGAAAACGGTGTCCTCAGGGGATTTGCCATCGAGATCTGGGAATGCCTTCTGCTAATTGCAAGTATCGGACCTTCCACATGCTGAATTGTTGAGATGAGAGTTTCAATTATATGCTGCGATGGCCAAGTGCCTCTGTACCTAGGTACTTAGTAGGTATAACCGCTATTGAAAGCCGGTCGGCCCCACTGAAGTCGCCGTGGCCACATCCACAACAGCCAGCTGAATCCCGTAATCAGGGGAATAGGCACCCAATGGGCAAGCTTGAGTAGGTATAGACCGAAGAGGGGCCCCTCCGGCTTCCGGCGTGAGGCTAATGCTCTAAACTTTGCTAAAGCTTGCCTAGTCTCGATCGATCCCAGAATCAAAGGAGGTTGTAGAAGGCGGAAGGCGGAGTTGAGCCGCCAGATTATTTGCAATACAGTGGTCGGCCAGGGGCTATCGTCGTATTGTAGCTAGATTTGCTACTCTCCAAATGATCTTGGCGATTGCTGTTTGATGCGCCAATACTGCGGGCTTGGAGAACTATCATGGCCCTTGGCCTTGGCCACGCTTAAATTCACGAAAAGATTAGATCAAAGGTAAAACAGGGTCTACTTGCCCGCTGACACGAACTGCAGATAGTTGTATTCGTATGGACAATACTCCGTATGTAGAAAGGATACCATGGGGTGTATGAGTTGTGAGTCGTCCGAGATACCAAAGGCAGTCCGAACTGATAGTGAACGAAGTATCCATCTAGCCATTTCGTATCGGTAAAACTACGGCCCGAACTTGGACTCATTCTTTGCCCCACTGTGCGTGCATTCACCAAAATTGCTTCTCGCCTACCTGCCCCTTGACATCTTGCACTCTGTTTCGCAAGGGCCAGGCAAATCAGGCACAGACTCATCTAAAGTCGAGCCATCCAATATGGGCCGCCCGAAGCGCGACGTCCGCGCAGCCGCGGAAGCGACTACGACACCTCCGGATCAGCTAGCGGCTTCTCAATCTATCGCCAAAATTATCAAGGCTGAAGGCAACAACCTATACAGCTGCTCGCTGCCAGACAACCGGACCGTTCTCGTAGAACTCGCAGCGCGATTTCGCAACACCATCTGGATCAAGCGTGGGGGCTTTGTCCTTGTGGACCTTACCCCGGCTGAGGATCACAAGGGCAAGGTCGAGGGTGAAATCATGAACGTCGTCCGCGAAGAGCGTGAATGGCGCAAGCAGAGCTATTGGTAGGTGAATGAAGTACCCTCTATCCCGATTGGTAAGCTAACTCTCTGTGGTAGGCCAAAAGAGTTCGCAAAACCTACTCTCGATGATGATGATAGTGAAGAGGAATCAAATGTGGGCAAGATGCCACCGTCGGATTCCGAAGACGAGGATTGAGCGCCCTAATGTGGCCGCTCCTGGGCATTCCTGCTTCCATGTGAATCTGGTGCGGCGGGCTCATCACCCTCCTCATTTCGCGCGTGCGATTAGAGCAACGGTGGCACTCAAAACAGCTACCGCGACGCTTGAGCTGACCGGCGTGCTGGGATAGACGTTCCAGGCCCATTCTTGGAGTGCCCAGAGACCATACTGGAAAACGGGATTGATTCCGCTACGCCAGAGGAGATAAGGCGTCGACCAGGCGACATATGAGTAGAACTGGTAGTGCAAGGACCGAGCGAAGAGGAGGCCGATTGCGTTTGCCGAGAGAATTGTGGTCATGACGAACTCAGGGGTGACCCGCGATGCCACCTGACTCTCCTCTAGAGGACTAAAAGGCGACTCGAGTTGCAGAACCGGTCCAATAATTGCAGACAGTGGCTTTCGAGTAGGCCTGAGCCATTTGTTGGTGATGAACCATACTAGTACGGAAACGTGCATAACGAGGAGAGTGATGGAGAAGGGGCGGCTGAGAAAGACGTCTTCTCCAACGAAGCGCCAGTTTACCGTCCATTTGAAAAGGAACTGCCTGGATAACTCGAATGCCCGAGACAGATAGCCTATAGCATTCTCACCCAAGAACGGGTACGCGATCAGGAATTGAATCTGAGCCATAACCATAGCCAGCTTCAAAGCGCCAGTGAAGCCTCTGCCGAGAAAGAGAACTATCCCGACTGCGGGTAGAACAAGTAGCAGGGACATCTTAATTCCTAGTCCCCAGGAATACGCGATATTCCCAAAAGTCCAGGCTCGACGCTGAAATAGGAATATGGCGAGCCAAAGGAAGAAGACGGCAAAGCAGTCGTTGAAGCATCGCAGGACAAATATGCTATGAAGACGCTTGGAGGCGATCAACAAAGGGAAGACGTATGGAGGAACCTATATCAGAGGACCTCCGTCAGTTGGCACATACAAGTCTTCTTTACGTTATAGCCTACCTTCGCCTTTCTATAGCAGGCCATGACCAGGGCGAGGGTGGCCATATAGAGTACCCCAAAGAGCTGTTGCGCTAGAAAGATGTCTTTGCCCTTATTTGTGAGATAGTAGAGGCCGGTGTAGATGTAGACGTGAGCGGCAGGGTAGACAAGAGGCCCGGTCCCTCCTTTGATCAGGGTGTAATCGCGCTCGCCGGACACGTACTGCGACACCTGTTCCATGTAGGCATTCCAATCGATTTCGGTATCTGCAGAAAAAAAAAGGGGTGGATTAGTATTGCTTCTGAGACACGGGTCATTGTGAGGCGCACATGGGACTTTCCATATGATTACGGCGCAGAGCACCGCGTCTATTACGAATAGACATGGGGCGACAAGTCTCGATAAATTAACATTGCGGCCAGTCGCGACGTCCAATGCCAGATTCAATGCTCGCGAAATAATATTTGGCTGGTGGCTTGCCATTTTGTGACCGTCCACAACGAGGTTCTGGCGCGCCCACCGGGACGTTGTAAGTTACAGGGGGAGCTTACATCGCAATTGATGTGTCGCGGTTTGCTGTTCGCTACTTAAGCGCTAACTAGTCTAAATCATGCATAGCCGCTTCCCTACGACACACCTGGCAAACGGGCACTGACACGTGGCATCCAGGTCATAATCTTATTATTACAGCTAGCCCTTACTGAGCCCATCCACAACTGATTCAACTTTATATTCATATTGCAATAAGCGAGGACGCTCATGGCTAACAGACTAGGTGGGTGGCTTGGGTCAACTATCTGGGAATAATCGCATTGGAATATGGTTAAGCTACTACGACACTATGTCAACGACGTGCGGAAAGACCTAACTGTTGACTTTTGCTGTTGCATGAATGATTACCAAAGTTTCTGAAGGAGTCATCCAGTCGCCTTTGACGTGGTGTTTGACTCTGGACAACTGATAATACATCAAAGCCCTGCCCGCACAATACTCTTAATTGATATGGTGGATGCTAGCCCCAAGAGAAAGCATGGCTGGCAAGAACACGCGGGATGATGGAGAGTAAACAGCAGGAAATAGCTGAATGAAAGATTTAAATATGCGCTCCTCCGCAAAATAAAGAATCCGGCTTGGTGTATCCTAGAATTACAGCTTTGGCCTGTTCAGGATCTCCCCGACAAGTTCAACAACGCCCTCCGCGCAGCCGTATGACCCCTGATATCCCCAGCCGGCGTGGCCGTAGTTGTGGACGACCCACGTGTCGCCGATCTTCTCTTTCTCGACCCGAACACCCCCCTTTCTACCAGGGCGCAACCCGACGCCGTGGCGGATGATGTCCAGGCCTCGCACGCCTTTCCCGTCGGACAGCTCGGGCACCATCTCGACCGCGCGCCGCATGATACGCATCGCTATGTTGGGATCCGGCTGGCTTTCCCACTGGCCTTGCTGGTACGTCCCGCCCAATACCGTGCCACCGCCGGCAGCCCGCGTCATGACATAGCAGACCTCGTCATCGCTGTCGTCGGTGCCCGACTTGGTCAGCATGTACGGGGCCTCATTCCTGACGACGACGATCTGGCCGCGAATGGGGTAGAGGTCCGGGTCCATCACGCCGCCGAGACGCGAGGCCATCAGGCCGGTGGTGTTAATGACGATATCTGCATTCGCGCCCGTGTGGCTCATGGCCGCGGCTTCCGATACGTGCTTGAGCTGGCCCCGGCGGAACACCACCCCGTTCGCGCGGCACTTCCCCAGGAGCCACGGTAGGTAGAGCGCCGTATTGATGCAAACGGAGCCGAACTCGCAGCCCGACGCCATCCCCTCGGGGAGCTCGTCCTTGGGGAGCTCTCGGAAGTCGTCAAACAGCGACCCGTACCATGGTTTCTCCATGAACAGCCCGTCGTAGGAATAACCGCCGCGCCTCAGCTGCTCCAAGTCCTTCTCGCGGCGGTACACGCGGCTTTCTTCGGCGGGTCAGCCCCCATCGTCGTCCATGGCGCCCGGAGAGATCCTCTTACTTTGTAGATGGATACCTGCCTCCGGCACTTCCGTTGCGAGGCGCTTCAGCTCTGGCCATGTCTGGCGCTCCCAGCGACTGTTCGGCAAGGTTGACATTCTAGCTTGTGTTAGCCTCGTGGTGACTATAATGAAGGGGGTGAGACAGAGAGACCTACGGTAGCACGTTAGCGCCAGCCCATGGCGAGGCATACTCGATGTCATAATCGCCAGGCATGTGTTTCGCGACAACGGTTATTATATTGTCCTTCTCCTTCGATAGGAGGTATGCCGAAGTCAACCCGGACACGCCGGCCCTGGAAGACGGAGGTCAATATGCCATCCCTTAACCAAACGAGCCAAGGAGTTGCGCGTACCCGATAACCACAATGTTCGGCATGGTGATATATGTAGGCTACCGTGTAGTGCTAGGTATTGTAGCGGTCTCGATTAACTCCACTTGCTGGGTACCTGCCGCGAAGAAAGTTTAACCCCGCTGTGGATATTCGGGGGTCGGACAATTCGTAGAAGAGTGAAGTTATCTGGTAAGTGTATCGGCTCAGCAAACTAGACCTACACGTCCAGTTGTGAATTTCCAGATAACAAGGAAGCTGGGAGTTATATTATAAATCAAGGCTACTCTAGCCCCCAAGGTCGATTCCGCACATCGGAGTCGCGGGTGCGCCTTACAATCCTCCGCCCAGCCGATAACGCGCAATTCATGCCATGGGCGCTCACTGACATACACAGCCCTGGGAGACGGCGGAAAGGCGGGCGATCGCCGGTTAACGATGGGTACCGACGGCACCCCACGAGGGCCTAACGTTAACTTTAAGCGCAACCACTTATTTGAGGCTTCGGTATCCATAGCCCCAGTGGATCGGACACTAGTGGCAGTATTCGGCAGCAGTTTTGCGTCCATGTTGCGTGGGCTACGGAGCCCGTTGCATTCGATCGGGATAAATCCCCCGTTGGCCGGCGCTCTCCGGATGGATCCCACGTGTTTTGACAGCGACTCCGTGGTGGGAATTCCGGCTACACTCCGGTTGCCCGAACACCGCTGCTTGCAGCAAATAGATGTGATCAGGGAATACGGCTTCTCTAATATACGTACTGAAAGGCTGGAAACAAGAGACCTTGCATATGGGTTGGTTATATATCCTGTGGCATATCGCATGATCCCCAAGGAGTGGTTCTCTTCGGTCTATATGGACCGCAAGAGGAGATCGTGATAGGAATCAGGTGCGAAATTCCGAGTCGCACCTTTCACAGCAAATTCCGTGAAGCCTCCCGGAAAATAAGCCGGCTCTTAATCTTGGTGACCAACTTGACAACCCCGATACTTAATACAGGTAACAGGCAAATAGTCAAATGTTCGTAGAGCTAAGTAACTTTGCGGTGGTGCCTTCGGCTTCCGCCTAGTATTTGCCTGTATTCATAGTGATTCTTCCTTGCGCTCCGCCATAGGCACTTATTTAGCGGCTACAACTTCCCCCACGCTATATAGCCCGCGTTCGCCGATTGAGTCCACATAGAACCTTAGAATTTCAGATTTGAACTTTTGGTTTCAATGGTTAGTGAGCACCCATATGACCCTTTCCATCCTGGGTTCCCAGTATCCCATCGTCTTGGTGACCAAAGGGGCGTTTCAATAGAGGAAAGCGTATTAGGCTGCCACAAGATGAGTTTTTCGCTGCAAGCTGTTAAACCGGCGAAGCATATGTGGTACGAATCCCCCCTAACGGCTTCACGCACCTTCAGGCTAGGAGCGTGTCTAAATTACCCCCATGCTTTCCTAGGCGGCCATGTTATTGATTCTAAAATTCACTAAGTTAACGCATTACTGCCAAGCCTAGGCCTTGTTCGAGTAAAGGCTGCAGTTATTCAACTTCCCGACTCGCCGGACGCTATTGTCGATGGGTTAAAGGATACAACTCTTGACGCCCGGAGAAACTCCGATACATACCATCCTAGCCTCATCGACCAGTTGGTAAACAAACCTTGGAAGTCCACAGTAGGTAGCTAAGCACTGGAGTACTACCACGTAGGTAAATGGCCGAGAGGGGTACAAATACGCGATTAATCGAGTCTCCCGTCTACTAAGGGGATTCAACCGGAGACCCGACCAACCCATGTCCACCTATACCACGATATCAGAAAATATGTGTTCCATACGGAGGCTCAGTAACGTAACGCAAAACGCCAAGGACTCATGATTCGAGAGCCGACATGCCATGCAACGGACGTGACATCCGACCCTTGATAGGCTCCGAAAACCCGACTTAACTGTCCTTAGAAGCCGTTCTATTATAGCCCTATTCGGCCAATCTCCACAGCTCAAACTAAGTAAACGCAATATATGCAGGGCAGTCCTGCGGCATTATTCGGCAGCTCGGGGGTTAAGCAGTAATGTCTGGTAGCCAATCAATTGTCATAGTAATCCTCCCTTCTCAGAGCCTCTATTTAAGGGGCAAGGGCCCGCAGTATACTGTTGATGTTATTAGCTCGTCCCACGTGGGGTGCCGTTGATAGGTTAAGTGTCTTAGCGAATATAGCTGGCATCATCTAAGTGATTCTTCCAAGACATACGTGGGAATGGGCCACATAATCGACCACATACGTATCTACAACATAGTGTAGTCAAGTGTGCCTTCAGGAGTCAGGGATACGAAGTACCTGCCGGACGTAAGGCATAGGCCGGTCATGTATTATCGACTACCTGGCAATTAGGGAGTCATCCCCATTGCTGCACCAGTTCTATGATAGAAGAGACAAAGACTTTCTCTGAACCGGCGATTTTGGTATGACTATAGGTGGACAGCCCACGATATCTGATTTTTACACAGATCCTCATTTCACCTTGGAGATCTTGAAACCGCCCGGGACCCTCGTCTGGAAGACGCCGGTGGGGTCGTACTTGGCGGCCGCCTCCCTCATCTTCTTGATGTTCTCCTCGCCATAAGTCTTGAAGGGGTCCTGGGAGCCTTCGCAGTAGTTCAGGTAGCGGAACTCGACGTTGCCGTCGACCGACTCGGCGTACGACTCGATGTCGTCGATCGCCGCCTTCAGCGCCGGGAAACCGATCTTCTCCGAGATCTCGGGCGTCGCGACCTCGACCGCCGCCACCAGGAGGACGCAGTCGTCCTTCACACGGTCGAGGCCGAACATGTTGCCGCCCCGCGCCGTGCAGTGGGCCCCGAAGGTCAGGGGCAGTGGCTGCATGACCAGCGAGATATAGAAATCTCCGTCGGGGATCTGTTCCCTCAGTTGCTCGGCTAGGTTCTCAAACCTGTCAGATGCCTTTTTGCAGATCCTCGGGTCTAGCTTGAAGGTAAGGGTGAACCAGGTGTCGCTGTGCAAGTAAAAAATTTAGCTGACAGAAGTAGAAGATGAGTCCATACCGAAGTCGGATTCCACAAGCGTGGGCGAAAGTGGTTCCACACCAGGAGATGGCAAAGGCAAAGGATGTGACTCACTATTTGCCCGACGGTACCAGGAATGATGCGATCTTCTGGGCTAGCGAAGTCGTCTTCATGTTCTTCTGACCCGGAATGGCTAGGAACTTTTCCAGCGACGGGGCGTTCTCGACGCCATCGAGGTGGGTCAGGACTAGGTTTACGAAGTGCTCTTTTGCCTGCGGCATGAACGTCCACATGAGGAGGACATGGCTGTCTGGTTTCTCCTTGAGCTGCTTCGTAAAGTCGACGAATGCGTCGAGGGTCGCTTGGGTTTCACTCTTTGCGCAGACGATGTTACCATCCCAGACGTTCTTTGCTTCGAAGGTACTCATGTCAAAGCGGGTCACTATGCCAAAGTTGTTGCCACCCCCCTTCAACACACGGAAGAGATCCGAGTTAGTTTTCTCATTGGCCTCGACGATGCTGCCATCGGCCAGCACGACCTCGTAGTTGACGACTTGGTCTAAATAGAGCGTTAGTAAAAGTCTCGAGTCATTCAGTTTGAGAGTGCTTGGAGCTTCCCGGCACGCCTAGGTAGAACCTGTCTAGGAGGTGCCGGCGCCCTTTATAGCATCGCATGTAGGCAGATAGTAGCAAACAAGCAACCCAGACACAGCTAAGTAAACATGCTTACCACATGCGAACCCATAACGACAAGTGTAGAACGTCTTGCCGCCGCCAGTGAGAAGACCGCCAACACCTACAAGACCTTCGCGGCCACCGGCGACCATAACGCCGTCTACAGTTTCACGAATCAGTATCACCCGCTTTTAGAAACATATATGTCGAAGGGATGCTTACGTTTCTCTACCTCTGCGTATACCTCTGTCCATCTGCCACCTGGTTGTATCGATGCAATCTTGGTCTCTGGATTATACGTGGTCTTCGTCATCAGGCCCAAGTCAATAGTCACACCGTCGTTGATATTATTGGCACCAGACCAGGCCATATGGCCGCCGCTACATTTCGCGTTTCCAAGTTAGCTTGTCATGATAAAGACAAATCTGGGACAGGGAGAATCGGATATGAGGAACAAATGATCTGGCTCCGGCGGAGGGAAGAGTCGAGCGCTCTTTTTCGCTTTCAAACTCACCTGCGCACCGCAATCTTGCAATCGGGAGCGTTGAGCAGCGCCGTCAGCGCTTTGGAGACCTCCTCCGTGTTCCGTGGCTGGACAATGGCCCATGGCTTCAGCTGGGCCGTCAGGGACCAGTAGGACTTCGTCCGTTCATCGTAGGTTGGTTGGTCAGGGAGGTATAACACATCCCCCAAACCAACTTCCTTCAAGTTGGCAATAGCCGCTTGCGCTGTGGAAGTCATCTTAGAGGGTAATTGTGTGACGTTTCTAGAGTGCTATTATCACGATTCATAGCCGGATGGCATGGCGGGAGTGTTGGTTCTTATGCGTGGCCCTTAGAGTATTTCCGTACCAATATACAAAACCACTTCCCCACACATACATGCGGTTACATGCAATGTGACTGTATGCCTGCGCGCGCGTGGCCTGACTATACTTAAAAACACTTGGTGGATCAGAGATAATGGGAGTTGCTGTCTTCTTCCTTTTCGCTTTCTTCAGCTCTTGAGTTCGCCCTGGTAAAACGATGGCTAGCCTCCGGGGCAGCCCCTAACGTTACCTACTATCAGCCGTAGCCGTGGGCCTAGCCCAAACTGCTCAGAGAGAGAGGGATAACGAAAATACCCCTAAACTGGCTATGGTTGCTACCCCCACGCTTCTCCCCATGCTTTCTACGGAGCCGTTTAGGGGGGAGAGCATATACATCGTACGAAACCGACAGTAATCGTAAGAGGGGTAATTCTGATACGTCCCTGATCGACAGCAATCAATGCGAGCATGGACGTAAGGGTCTCGATGATAATACTGGCACCTGCAAATGCAACAACTCGAAGCGAGGAATTGCCTGTTCGGACTTCCATGTCGTGGCATTACCCACTGTGGTTGTAACCCAACCGGAATTGCGACCCAAGAATAGAGAGGATACGTAGTAAGCATGGAAAACCCCCGATAGGCGTACGAAAGCAGCGTTAGAGTATCAATGGCCGAAGAGGAAGGTAATCTCATATTTGGATCCTTAGCATTGTTAGAGACTGCGGCCACTCACAGTACTCGTAACGGCTTCGGCGGCTTGCGCTCTACTTCAATTGAGCTGGAATTATTGTCTCACCCGACCACCTGCAGCGTCGGCCGATTCTCTAGCTAGCGTCCCCATACCCACTCTTCCTTTGTAGGGATATGTTACAGGGGTGGGTAGGAGATAGATGGTTCTAGGCTAGAGGACGATCACGAAATTATTTATGTTCTGCGTCGAGCAAGGTCAATCTGCTCATTTTTGTCGAGCCTTGGACCCAATAGGGGTCTGTGTGTTTTGAGGAAGATTCGAATTGTGCAACGTCCACCACTCCAGCCGGGGTTGTTTAGCGAAGAACCTCTCATGTTTTAGAGGTAGGGATGTGTGTCATATGGCTTGGGAGGTATCCCCATTAGAGCTGCATCTGGCCTTCGGAGTATTCGTCCTGCTTCTAGAACGCGTTGACGCCACACATGTGCATGTGCATGAAGATCTTGGGTTACTGTGGATCAAAATCTCGCGTGCAACCACAGAGCAGTTGAGAAGCGTTCTCAGATGGCAGCCAGGGACTGATCAAGACTTTGAAAAACATATCGCACCCCTGTTCTCTTACCGGCTATTCGTGTGGGTTGAAGGATTTCTGAGTACCTGATTGGGATGCGCAGCAACAACGTAGTAGCAATGGCGCTCTCTTTGGGTAAGCGCATGAGGTCGCCAGAAGGATGGGGTCGACATGGTTTCCCGGCTATAGAAGGGTTGCAGCAGTAAGGCATTTATTCTAGGCTTAACTGCTTCGTGTCTTCATGTACGTCTCGCTCGTTAACCTGTTCTTTCGATACTCAACTCCATCACATCACATTTGGCCTGCCTCAGCCGAAAACTCGAGCGTCGCCCTGGCGACACAAGGACGAAGTGTGGAGCAAGATGTCTGTGGTTAACGGAGTCACGGTGGTGATGCCGCCGCCTGAAGGCTACGTGGTCGATTTCGAGAATCCGCAGAGACAATACGTACAGCAATATCATGGGGTGTATATCAGCGGCATGACAGTGATGTCCTTCTTCGTGGCCCAGAATCTGTACATAAGGTGGTGGGTTCAAAGGAGATTTACAGATCCAGCAACAAGTAGGCTCTAAGACAACCCAACCCCCGGCTTGAGAAACCCTGCTAAGTTGTGCTTCCGTACAGTCTGTCTGCTCATTGCATGGGCATCGTCAGCGACATGCCAAAGTCTGACGTTATGTAAAATAACCCGTCCTGCTCGATATGAAGCAAAGCTAGCCCTAACCTCTGGCAACAGGGTGGTTTCAAATACCCGTAGTCGGGATGCACGCATGGGAGATGCCACTTGAGCGGTTCAACTTTTTCCTAAAGGTATTGAACGGCGACGGATCGGGCAGTTGTACATGGACTGACTCGGCACCCAGGCCTTCGGTATCCAAGCAGCGGTGTTCAACATCGTGACCTGCTTTGCGAAGATGTCTATTCTACTATACTATCGCCAACTGTCGCCTCAAAAATGGTGGAGACGGTCCGTCTATGCAATATCAACCGTCGTGATCGGATATTGCACTGCGCTATTCTTCGCCGTCCTTTTCGCGTGCAAGCCTATCGAGAAGGCATGGGATGTGACGATTCAGGGGGGCTCTTGCATCAACGTCCTGGCTATGTTCAAGTCGACAGCAGCTCTGGGCATTTTGACAGATCTCGCCATGCTAGGTCTGCCTTTCCCCTTGGTCCTTCAACTCCATATGAAGACGCCGCAGAAAATAGGGGTTATATTTGTGTTTGTCGTTGGCTCTGTGTCAGTAGCCCATACCCCCGTTTCCACACAGAGAAGATGAGACTAATCCCGTGCAGCACGTTCGTCACGTCTATCATCAGGCTCACCTTACTGTATTCTCCAACATTCAGTTCTCCTGACCGAACGTGGGATATGTGTTACACAATCAGTACGCCAGCCTCCCCAGTCCTCGATTCCTAGCCTTGTGGCTAGGCAACCCCCCCTCGCTGATTACTACATTTCACCCCCCTTTAATCCGTTCCATATGACTGTTACTAACTTGGATCCTCACAGTTTGGGCGTATGTAAGCAGACAATTAAGACAGCATGTCAGTACTAAATTCGTCCCAGCATTATCGAAATTCAACTCCTCGTCATTTGCCCGTCCTTATGTACCCTGCGGGCCTTCGCTCGCCACCTTGCGCCTCGCATCATGGGCGACTATGCCACCGCCAGCGCCCCTGTGGACAGTCGGTATCGAAAGTCGTTCCGCACAATCGGCGACAGCTCGGTGCCGCGAAAGTTAAACAGATACAAGGAGGATCCCGACGACGCCATGTTCCACCTGCGGAGTTTTGGGGGAGCACCGCACGAGGTCCAAATCGAGGGGCAGAGCAGAACCAACCGCGCCGGATCCCCGAGCTCCGACGACACAGAGGCTAATAACCGAACATTTGACCCCAGGCCGGGCGACGACCTGGAACGCGCTATTATCCAGACGAGAAGCGTCACCATAACCAACACGCCGGCGTGAAGGAGAAGTTTGACGAGCTTTAGAAAAAAGATACCCGGAAATATTGTTTCATTCGGGCGACACGGCTGTAATATGCTAGATTATACCATGGTGTTCTATATACCTCTCACTTGTTTGATCATCGCAGTGTGTGCCCATGAGCACGAGTTCCACGCATTTACCTCGCTGCCTTTTCATGTCCTCACGACCATTTCCGATTTCTCACCACGGAAGCTTCCGTATACAGGCAAACGAAACAAGTTGATTAGAGCCGTTCCTAGAAAGTCGATGAATGGGTAGGCCTAGGAACCTCACAGTCGGTAGATATGATAGATGTCCGACGACAACTAAGACGGTCATGGGTCACGGAAGGCGCAGGATTTCAGCGCTGCGGCATCAACAGAGCTCAATCGTCTAGCTCTGTCGACATTTACAACTCGCTCCGAATCGCAGTATGCAGGGCATCGGGAGAACTCCCCTTGTCCCTGTATCGCATCACCATATACCAAACGACCCATCTAACTTCTCGAAATATGATGCAGCTACAGTATGAAGGTCGTATCAACTATGCGCTGTTGTTTAGCTTGGGAAACGCCGGGATGTAGCCGAATTGTCGTCCCCGGGATCCAGGGGCTCTCCACCTGAGATCAATATGATCACTGTACCTCCACGCGAGGCACCTGCGAGACCGACCGGGGAACCCATGTTCATTCGCAATCTCGACATTTAACGTACGGCCCAAGTACTATTCCGTGTCCCTGATCCAAGCAAGCTCGGGATTTTGTTATGTACTTTAGCACAGGAAGTTGAATTAGTCTGTACCAAGCGCCGGGGTCCATGAGCATTCGACTTCCCTTATTTTGTTACCCCAACCAGCCCCCCGAAATTCTTCATGTCGACCGCCTGTCTAATTATGAGATAATCTGCAATATCAGTCAGCGAATAAATCGCAATCAGCCGCGGGTAAGTACTTACTAAGCAGTAATCAAGCTCTGCCTACTCGAGTAATCACGTCGGATAATATTTGCCGAAGGTGGTTACGGCTTGAGCCGCGGGCCGCAGCAGCAAGGACAAGGGATGCTGTGATAGTGCGGCGTTGTTGCGAGCACTCCCGCAGCGTGTTCTTTTTATGGTAATCCCTCCGTTTCGGTGCAATGTTCTAGGCTTTAACCATTTCATACACTGCCCTCTGCCCTCTAGTATATTCGCTAACGCTGAGCCAGAAACCCACAAGATCTTGCTTTCACCTTCTGGGTTATCGACATACTGAATGTCCTCGTTCATTTCCCACAACTCCCCATTTGGCTCGCAAGTGCGCGCAAGGGGCTCGTGTGCAATGGCAGGGGAGGGGCTTCTTTAAAGGTTGGCGCTGCCAGGGCTCCCCGTCTAGGAGATGCGGGTCCTTCAGCCGGCTTAACATTATGCGTGAATCGCGTGTTTTACATACGAAGACAGATCATTCATGCTTTCCAAGGCGTTGCTAATGTCATCTAGTTATTGAGGTCTTTCCAAGCAATCAACCCACCAATGACAGAGGGGGGCCTTGAGGCCTAGAATTCGCGACCTCCGGGTCGCTATTACCCACGCCGCCATCATAGTCAATATCGGGTAAGCAAGACTGGCTTCTACTGTAATAGCCCTGATTTACTATTTGTTACGAATCGCTCAGAAGTTCTATCTGAAGAACAAGGAGCATGCTCATGCAGCGCGACCGTGGCGTCTATGTTCACAGTGACATCCATGATGATCGCGTAAGCTTTGCTGTGTCGGCTCCTCGATTATACTGCCGCCATTTACAAGGGGCAATATCATGCTGCTGATATGCTGTCGTTACTTCAAACTGGAAATGAGTGTTAGGTAGATAGTTATCTTCAGAAGGGGAGACGTAAATCATATACAAGAATGTAGAAACAATCATAATAATTGAGTGCTATTGTATAATCACTGCCTTGATATTTGCGTAATCTTAGAAAGGAACCGTATACCTTAGACAGAACCTGAAGATCGCTCCACAATACATTGCGTCGCCTCCCTCTGATATTCTCGTCTGTGTAGGTGTATCCAGTGTTGATGTTTACAGGATGGCAAGACGGGATCCAGTGAGGCATTATTCTAATATTGTACGAATTTCACTCCAGTATGGTTTTATGTATCATCTATCCCGAAAGCCGGTATCCATTTCTAGAAACGGGCTGGTGGCGTTTAACTGGACTGGAAGCGTAGATGCAGGAAGGCGCAGCCGTTGGGCAGGATGAGCCAATCAATTCAAGTACGCATATGAAGATACCTAGGTAGGCGAGGTTGGATGAACGCAAGTAACAGACTTGGATATCTCATTCTCTCGTTACCTAGCTGCTAAACACTACTCCCGCCTCCCCTCGGTCTAAGCAATAGTCGCCCTTTTTCCATTCCGAGCCAATGGGTTCACTAACATGGCGTCACTAGTTTCGTGAATCTTGCAGAATTAAAATGCAAGATCGAGATGTCCAACATGAGGCTGGCAATGAGGGCACCTCGGTTAGGCAAAACGACCGGGCTTGTGAAATCCAGTCGGTCTTTGGACGGTTCGCTGCATATCGCACCATATTCAACTGACGTTCTGGGGATACCAAGCGTCAGCGAGGATGATATCCAGGATAGCAACGCATCGACGAGATTAGAGTATAGACCACCTGAGATCGAAGACGCTCTAAAGACATCAGACGGTGATGACAGTTGCTCACAAAGCACTCCTACTGTGGAACTTTTCCGGCATGATCCTGCTAGCCAGCCATATGATATTCGCGATAGTAGATGGAAACATGAGATCCAAGTAGTGGGTAATCAGCAGATGAAAGACTCGTATACTTCCAGGAGACCGGAAAACCTGGGGGATAAAGAGTACGAACGCCCAAGGATTTGTGAGTAAACTACTTCTCGGCCTCTCCTCCCACGACACTGCAGTGCCGCAGGGTATTCGATGGGTGCACATGTCTCTGACTCTCTCTTTCCGAGAGATACACCTCGCAAGCGCACTGTTCTATTCTCAGCGGCTTGTCACAGCCCTATCGAAAGCAGTCACGAGGCTTCTAAGCGGAGACCGAATACAAAGGGTCTCAACTTAATGCGGATGCTAATAATAGCTGAGTCTCCGGCACCGTGTCTCGATGGCTGCCATCCTCTGGGGCATGGTATATCGCGAAGCCAGAGGACTACAGGACGTCTATGGGAGAAACTAATCTGATACTACGAAGTCGAAGTGCAACAGTGGCAAGGTTGGCACAATTTGTCACAGACCTCCGCTTCGTGTGTGGGAGGAGGGGAAAAAATTATGCAAAGCGGCGGGATACCAGAGCTCATTCCCGTCATTTCGGTTGGACATTCCAAGAATACTTTGACAGGAGTCTAACATCTACGACTCGACTTGGTCCCGCGAAGCATGGTAGATATCGTAACGAAAGGGTACCGATTACGTGGGCGTAAGTGCCCGGCTTTTCGCAAGTTAGCGTCAGTGTCTAAATTTTGACTACAAGACTCACGTTAAAGGGGGTGAGAGACATAAGCCTTAGTCTCTTAGAGGTAAGTGAATATAACGAGAGTAGCAAGTCGTTTAGGCTTAACACATCCAGAATCTGGTGACATGGTCCCCGTGCGCAAGTGATGAAACCGAAACTGTCTGCTTAGGAAACCTTGATGACAGTTCGAGATATATGAGCCGAGATAACAAGAAGGGAGTAACACCAGGTTTCGTTAGCCGGTACGATGGCCGGAAGCGTCAGGTCCGTCAAGCCGCTTCCATGACTTTTGTTGCAGCTACCTATCTGTCCACGACGAAAGTTTGCTGCTCGGAATTAGAGAAGCAGAAACAGATACCCGGACAAGCAGCAATCCAGAGCTCTAGCGCGCACAGCATTTACGACTATGATGACGACCAAGCCCCTTCATTCCTACCTACATCAGAAACAAAGTCGCTGCGGTTTCAGCCAATATGCGTGGCTCAGGTTTGGGTTTCTATTGATAGGCCTTGGTAAGCTGTTACGATTCGCTATGGCATGTATAATATTGAATAGCAATAGGCACTATCATAAGCCCTGGTGCATTGCCCACTCACCGAGCTCATGAATAGGGCAATCGACGTTGAAACAACTCGTGGAGACTGTGGCATGGAAGCAGGCCTAGCCGACTTCCAGACATTAGAAGCGGTCATAACAGCAAGGTTGAAGAGTGGATAGAACATAAGCTCGAGAGCACAGAGGTTTCAAGTTAACAAGCCGGCCCCAGCAAATGGAGGAGGGGCCAACGGTCCGTATTATCAAAAAGCATAGAGGAATGACTGGCAATCAGTCATTCAATCGAAAGTCACCTACCACATTGATTCCTCGTCGGATGAAGAGAACGACGAGATCGTGCAGGCACGGTAGTTCTCTGAGCCGCCACCACTTCAATATGTACCTAACGGACGTGGTGACCATCTAGGATGATGGACACTCAAGTGAGCATGCTCATAGTTGTGAAGCCAGTAACTGGACAAGGAGCACGAATCTACCGCCTCTTAGTCAACCCCCAAAACCTGAACTCCAAAGCTCACCATCCGCTACACCCTCTCCTCCTCTTGCAGCTTATCGGCTAGGCCGACCGAGTCAGGAGGCGAATGACGGTAACACGACCCCAAGTTTGCTGGCAAACGTATCTGGACCAGCTAGACCCAGATTCTGGATTTCAGTTATGATAGTAGCTTATCATCTACGACAGACTCTAATAACAGCTAATTACCACTCCCAGAGGGGGCTGAGCACAAGAACAGCCGGAAGTGTAGCTTCTACTGGTCCCATCAATGTACATCCTCAGCAAACGCCTTACCCTTTCTACCATTTTTCACGTGGTGTAAGAGCAGTAAGCAAGTGAGAGGCTTATCGAGAACTGGATCAAGCAACCAACAGCAAAGTAATCATGAGGGTATTGACAAATCCCATAGGTCCCTATGAATGGCTAGCACGCTTTATAGGGAGTCTTGTCAACGTACAGCAGATGAGCGTTGGGCCCGACGTCCCTACCTCCGGAAACATTCGACTGGCTCTAAGAGAATGGAGAATTCTTTGGGGGAGCAATTACCGTCATGGAATCTGAAAATCGAGATAGACACCCCAGGCTCTCTAGAAGGGCAGAACCCAGAAGAGTTGCCACGACCGGGCAAAAGGACCGCATCAGAATGTGGCGAAGATGGAACAGTGCCTGAGTGATCCCTATAAACGTGTTATCCTATGGAACCTCGTTGGCGGACAACTAGAAGGTCTTAGCCTGGTGCCAATTGAGCCCGGGTTCCTTCTTACAGTTACTCTAGGGGCTCTGCAAACCGGGCTCGTAGGAGACAGTGGCAACACTGGCTATCTGGTCAGCGTCTTCGGAGACCGCAAGTCGCAATTCCGGTGCCTCACCTGCAGCAAGCCCGTCAAGCAGTTGTTCGCGGAGATCGACGCCCCTGAGACCGATCTGGAAGCTCTCCGGCACATCACCAACTGCCAAGTCGAAATGTTAAGAACACCAGGGCGGCTCTAGATCCTCGGTGGTTCGAGCACGTCCGCACAACCTGCGCAGACGCATTCGATGTGGAACTCGGCGTCATGGACGAATTGGAACACCGGCAGCTAGCTCGGGGTTTCGGGATATGTCAGTTGCAGCAATAAGCGGAACACCTGCGAATGCAGATGATGCAAGCCATCGGTACCCTCGAAGAGGGACACATCAGAGGGTTCAGTGCCTTCATGGTGGTAATTCTTTCCTTCTTGTCCATGTGAGCAGACCGCCCTTTTATCGATCGCGACTTTTCTAACCTCGATCCGACCGCGCTGACTGGTCTGACATCTCTAATGTACAGGCTATTCCTGACGAGCTCCATGGGCATGAACACCGCCAACATCCGGGATATGGACAGCCGCTCCGGCATCTTCTTCGCCATCGCGGTCAAGTTCACCGCCTGCGTAGTGGGCCTGGCGCTTCTCTACGGGTATAACTGGGATGTGATCGTGGAGTATACCGCGCAGCTCTGCACGGCCCGGCCGCGGCGGCGCCTCGTGCCCAGTCGTATGTTGACGGTTCCACCGATCTGCCTGTCCGTGCTGCGGCTCTGGACCCGACGCCATGGAGTCTCAAGCGGAGTTGGAAGACTGCTGTAGACATTGGCTTGCGACTGCGGAGACGTGTTAGACATTGAGCGAGATAGGCGCTACACTACAGTTTCTATGCCCCATATAACACCTGGAGCTGTGTTGCCTGAATCGCTGGGAAATGGAAGCCATCTGGGTACATATAATGACCGGATTTTGTCCTCGGAGGCCAAGGAGATTACGACCAGATTGGGTAGTCGGGGGCTAGACGCGGGAGGAAAGAGCCTGACTTGACTGGAAGCGCAGAACTATCCTTGGTCGGAGATCGTGGAAGGCAAGCTGGAATGCAAGCACACGGACAGCCAGGTGAGCAACGCCAGCTCTGCATTAGCCTGTCGGCGCCTTGGCCTGTCAACGTTGGAGATATACGGCCGTGCCCTCGAAAGCCGGGATACACCACGATGTATGCATGGCCGCCCAACTTCAACTAAGAACAAACTTCCCCTAATCAACACAGCGTATACCCTTCGGGGTCCATTGACACGCCTATCAGAAGCGTACAAAAAAGCATGCGTGTGCGACCAAGAAGATTACTATGGTAAGGGGCCGCAGGGTGGAGGACGAAAGAGACGAAGGGGACGGCGAATACTGTCGGACCACGCTTACGCCTACAGGACTTCCGGGATACCATCTAGGTAACGTATATATCATCTCCTATCTGGTATTGCCTAGCTACAACAATTGGATTAGCAACACTACTTCTTGATTATACAATGACCAGCAGCCCACTACGGCTAATCATTTAGTTATCCTACTTATCCCTTTTTGGGCTCTCTCTGACTCTCTAGAAGTGTTGTCCAAGACCTTGCTAATGGCAATGAGCTTTTATTAACTAGCTACTGCGATGATTCACACTTTATCTTACATAACTATGTAGCTTAGACAACTATTTAATACCTAAGCTTGACCTTCACTGGATACCTATCCTTGATATGGCCGGTGGCGACGTAATCCGGGAACTCGACCTGATAGCCCTTGTAGCCGAAGAGCGTGGGCGCGTCGGCCGGGTACATGTCTTCGAAGTCGAACTCGCGGACGGTGAGGGCGAGCACGAGGCGCATCTCGAGCTGGGCGAGCTCCTGGCCGATGCAGTTGCGGGGACCCATCTCGAAGGGCCGCCAGGTGTTGCGCCCCGGGTAGTAGGGGTCGGCCTCGTCGCGTACGAGCCAGCGCTCCGGCACGAATGCGTCTGGGTCCCGCCAGTGCGCCGCGTCTCGGTGCAACGTCGCTCCCGCCGCATGCAGCATGAAGCCCTGGCCCGCCGGGTACCGTACGCCCGTGCGCGGGTTCGTCAGGAAGAAGTCGGCGGGACCTTGCCGGATCGTGCCGCCGACCGGCGGGCACAGCCGTAGCGTCTCTTTTATGACGCCACTCGTGTACGGGAGCCGGTTTAGCAGCGTCGGGTCTGCGTTGATGCGCTCGGCGGCGGCCGCGGCGTCGGCCCCCAGCACCTCGTCGTGCTCGGCACGGACCTTGGCCGCCTTGTCCGGGTGCTGGCCGAGGTAGTAGTAAGAAAAGGCCAGGGTCGACGCCGTGGTGTCGTGGCCCGCGAACAGGAAGATCTTGATGTTTCTGACGACGCTTTCGATGAACTCCGCGGGGATGGAGCCTCGGGCGGAATAGTCTTGCACCTCGTTGACGTACGACTTCAGCGCGAGGGTCAGGATCGTCTTCGGGCCCTCGATCTTCTCGTAGTTGCGCACCGTATCCTGTATGAATGGCAATAATGCGTTACGAATTCTGCTGTTGTATATCCAGTGCTTGATGAGGCGCAAGGGGTTTAGTTCCTTCTTTAGGTCCAGCGCGAAGTATACTAGTTCCAGTTGCTTCGTCATAGTCTCCGTTATGGGGTGTGGTTTAACCTGGGCATTCAGGCGTGTGCCGCTGTGGTTCGGTTAGCAGTGATTCAGCAGACATATATATCGTGGAGCGGACGTACAGAACAGCGCGCCCAATGATGTCGAAGGTGAGGTCGGTGGTATATGATTCGAGCCTCACTACATCGCCGCTAGCGGCCGCCTTCTTCAGGCGTTCCTTGAAAACTAGGGCTTCCTCGATAAACGAAGGAATGAGTGAAAGCAGGTTTTTAACAGAGAAGCCCGGGTTGAACATGCTCCTGGCCGCCTTCCACTCTTGCCCTTCGAGGTGCACCAGATCCCGCCCGCCGGTGAAGTGCTTGAACTCCATGTGTCCCTGTGCCCAAAACTTTGGCAGGCTCTGGGTTTGTGTGAACTGAGCTATCATGTCCGGGTCGAAGACCGCTACCATGGGAAAGCTTATTGGCCAAACATCCATCTTAGGCACATCCATGATTAGTTACGCCAAGGGACATGATAGATCCTGACCAACAGGACTCGGGAAGGGAAATTGAATGCTCGAGGTCCACTCACGTATAGAAGACCCGCGCTCGCAAGCTCGGGGAATTCCTTCCAGAGAAGATATATCTGCAAATGGCTCACTGCGTCCTGCGGCCATCCGGCCTTTATGATGACCTTGCTGAGTGTCCAGAGATGACCGAAAAGAAACGAATGCGGCATGATTGGCTAAAGCACGAGGTGAGCGACTCATCGTCAAGATCCGGGGGTGGGCTCGGAGGTAGTGTTCACTACTTACGATCCCATGCTCTTTCTGGACGCGCCTGAACATCATCCGGATCTGGTAGAGGCGCACGAAGAATACGGCCAAACCGAGTAGAGCCAGGTAGCCTAGGGCCCTGGCGGCCATCCCTAGGCTACCAGAGACGGAAAAATCCCCTAGTGACTGTGCCATGACTTGCCCAAGGTTACAGTTACCAGCCTCAATCGGAAGAATTGAAGACGGTGTAGAGAAGTCGTTGGGGATGATGCGTGGGATGACCGTTGGCTTTAAAGCAACAGAGGACGTAAGAGGCTATGGGCGCTATGCATCAATAATCGGTGAGATCTTATTGGTTATCCAAAACCCGCACGACAACCACGGCAGCCCCGCGTTCCGCGTCCTTGGAGGTCGTACCATTCCGGATTACAGCGCAAGGGATTTGATGTCTTGTCTTCAGGTTTGATTAGTCTCCCTGTCCCCTGGGGATTCGGGGCCGACGAAGGATTCATGCTTGGCTACATAGTCTTAAACGGGTCTTCTGTGATTGGCCATTGGCTCGCTCGCTTAGCTATTTGCTCCAGTCTACAGCATACGGGAATCCAGTAGCCGACACACTTGATGATGATATCCGTGAATTCCCCAATGATCCGATTACACTCTTTGTGCTGTCGACTTGTCACTCCCTGCATGTGCACTTGGGTAAGCTGCCAAGCCACCTTGTTGTGTTCTAGAACAACTTACTAGATGGGTAGCTTGGTTGATAGGGCTGTGAGGAATCCTACGCTTATATGCAAAAGGTTAAAACAACTTCGGTAGGGCGCAGTTACTCAATACACCAGTTTGTAAGAGGCCGACGAGAGTGAATTTTCATGTGGTGCTGAGAAGAAAAGGCACACGAGATAGCATACGTTCAATGCGCCCTTAGTCAAAGACTTTATGTAAAAATAAGACAATACGAAAATAAATGCGAAAGAAGTATTTATACTATTTCACTAGCGCCATTTTATTTAAGCCTGTTATTTTCCTAGTATTCCGTAATATTTGTTTACAAAATCCGTCTGGTAAATGCCTTTAACTTTATAAAATGTCTGCCATTTTCACACGCTGCTACTACCCTGGCGGAGGGTTACACTCGACCCCAATATCTTTGTGGGGTTGTTTTTGGGGGGGGGGGGGGGGG